>CABFOV010008800.1:0-11374 GCA_902141375.1 Timema poppense
TATCCATTGCATAACATTCAAAGAAAACCTCTATGACTCGAGCGGTTTACGTGGTAGCATGTTGCGATCAGCACAGTTAAACCCCTGCGAGAAGTAAAGTAAGGTGATTATAGTAATATTATTACGACGAGTGTCGTCAACTACGTTTATTAATCCACTTGTCGTATTATACTTAGGATGAAAACCAGATTGAAACGGTTTTAGCAAAGTTGAAGTACAAGATTTGTATGTGAATCAAATGTACGAGCGTCTTAAAGAGATCAGGGAGAATAGAAATAGGACAGAAACCTTTAACAAAAGTCGGGTTGTTAATCTTGGATACAAGGATAACATAAGCCATCCTCCATGGATTAGGGAAGACACCGTGAAAAAAGTGAGAAGTTAAGAATATCGGTTATTGGCGTGGTGGCAAAAAGGAAGCTAATTAAAATGTCGTCAACCTCGATCGCAAAACGTTTTCCTGGGAAGCGATTAGCATACAGCTGCGCCGCAGGTCCTAGTTCGGCTGTCGGACGCTCTCATGGTCATTGCCATAATCCAGTATTCTGCGTGTCTGTAATTAATCGCCTCTTATATAATCCCGACCCGCAGTTCTGTCTACGTCTAATCGTCGGTGACTTTGTGAAATTTCAGACACGGTGTTGCCACATCACTCCTCTCTAACTTTAATGTCGTTTGTCTCAGATTTATAAGAAGGGCGGAATTTTTGCAAATAGTGTTATCTACAGTAGCCCCGTGGCTTCTTTGGTGCTGACTGACAGCTCACAGTCAACATTTAGGTATAATAACTAAATGTTGACTGTCAGAAGTGACAGCTGCTAAACAAATGTTGTTTTTTTCAGATCATTTGGTTTGCCGTAGGGATACATAATTTGGTCTGGTAACCTTTCAAAGCCATCAGCTGTCAGTCAGCACTAAATAAACCATGGGGCTACGTTTATTACTACCCAACCTGTACAGTAATCCTTAGTGAAGTAGGTGACCTGGCGGTCTAGGGGTAAGGTGTCAGACATCTTGCGAATGTGAGGAATGCCAGGCCTCCGCTGTGGTTCGGATTCCACGTTAAACTGTAGGTCCTCCATTTCATCTCACAATCACCCATAATATTACACATTAGCGTAAGTGCGTATAACCTGGACGGGTAGTAAGACGCGGTGCTAATAATAATAATAATAATAATAATAATTAGTGAAGTATTATTAGAAATTTTTTATAACCCCTTTTTATTGAAAATATATTATTACCAAGCAAATAATAACTATTTCCGCAGAGTCTAGAATTAGTGACTTTCAACCAATGTTTGCATTAAGAATCTCCTGATGGTTGATTGTACATTTCCAAGACGTGTGGTGATGTGTTCCCAGGGAGGATTGAAGGCAGTGATCTGGACAGATGTCATCCAGTCTGGGTTCATATTCGGCTCCGTCCTACTCGTCATCATTAAGGGTACTTTGGACGTAGGAGGGCCCTCGGTCGTCTGGGAGAGAAATTACAATAGCGGCCGCTTGGAGGCGCCAGTGTAAGAACCACCTACACGGATTCTGGGGCAGAAAGAAACATTTAAAAAAGTGGTTTTTTTACTTTATTTTGAAGTTATTTACCCACATTGGGGGTTGCATGCTCCAACGCGTCTGGATTGGAATTCTGGTGATAGGGAGACCGGGGTTCAAATCCTAGTCGGATGTATTGAGAGTGGCTTATTCCATAAATGATTTTCCACTTTCAGTATGTCCAAATGAGGGTATATTTCCTTTAAAATTACACCTTTCTGATCCCTACCTTATCAAAGTTAGGCTATAGCCCGTTCAGGTAGTAAGACGCGGTGATTTAAAAAAAATTGGAATTATTTTATTGTTTTAAGTTCGTCTGCAAGTCACGCAAATATAAAACTAATGATCCATTTTGGAGTGTTCACAGCATTTAGTTTTGTCAACGTCCTACACCTTGGCTTAGTTGGTAGCGTGTCTGACTACTGAGCTAATGGTTCCGGGTTCGATTCCCGGAAAGGCCGCAAAATGTGGGTTTCATCTTTAACAATAATGAATTAACGGCCGAAGATTTTGTGTTTTGTCTTTTCAAGATCTAAGCTAATTTTATAAGTCTGTGCTGATATAATTACTTTTTATATCAAGGCGTCTTACTACGCATATATGATCATCTTATTATAATAAGATAGGGATGAGTAAGGAAGAATTTTAGCTGTAAAGTACCCGAATCTTCGCAGGTGGATAGTGGGAAACCGTTTAGGAAACCCCCCCCCACCCCCAATAGACCTGACCGAGATTCGAACCCCGATCTCCTCGTCTTCAGCAGGCCAGTCTAACACCAGAGTGACGCCTTAGACTATTCGGCCATTGAAGCTAGTCTAATATTGTCAATCAGATATATATATATAAACACATTTTCGATGCAAAGCCCAAAAACGGGTCAATGAACAGATTTTTTACTCAATCTGCTGAAAATACAGTCGTTAGGTTAGGCTAGGTTAGGTTAGGCTTCAAAAAAACGAATTTTGTAAGGTGTTCTTGACAGTTTAAAATAAATCTATAATCTCTGTCCAGTTCTGTTTGCATATCAATGAGATCCACTTGCCCTCTTGAATTCATGGGGTCGCTCAAAATTGGGCGCGTGCCATCTGATCAATCTGGTCAAGAAACGAATTAAAATGTTATTTCAAGCTTTGGTCGTTTAGCAATTTCACAAACCTAGGTTTGGTTGTTTGGAGACGGCCAAAGCCCGAAATCGAATATAACTTCTGGATTTGGTCATTTTAAAACGCCCAATCCCAAGATTGAGCAAAATAAAAAAATCCATCCATTAGCCGTTTTGGGGCTTTGCGCCCAATTTGTGTAACTTATATTTAAAATCTAACTTTTTAGTGTATTTAAGGTCCAGATGTTTGTCTTGCGAATTGAGAGTACACTGGATATCATCTCTGTGGGAGCTGCATGGTCAGGGGGGGACTGGGCTGCCGGGAGATATCCTGGTGTGCTAATTTGATTCGGCCTTCCCCAACTATTTAAACTAAAATGAATATATTTATTCAATTCTAAATTGCTTTTTTTACTAGATTTCAATCAAATGTCCCAGTGAGTAAATCTGAGGGCGGCCCGTATTACATCATTTGTGAACATATATGATGGGAATTAAATGTAAAACCAACCTGTTTGCTGTTTCTTGTGTTTTGTTTGTAAACAACGCTCGATGTGTTCCAAGTATTATCTTTTGTTTCCAGATCCGCCTCGGTGGCGTAGTTGGCTAACGCGCTTATCGTGTTGAGCTCGACTGCTGAGGACGGGGAGATCAAGGTTCGAATCTTGGTCGGGTGAACTGGGGTGGTTTTTCCTAATTGGTTTTCCACTCTTCCTCCACGCAAATGCGGGTTCACTTCCTCTAATTCAACCTTCCCAATTCACTAATCCATTATCGTAATTAGTACTTAAAGCGTATAACCCGAATGGGTAGTAAGACGTGGTGCTAAATATTAATTAATTAATTTTGTTTCCAGCTGGGACGTAGACCCCACAGTCCGTCACACTGTCTGGTCTCTTGTGTTCGGAGGGTCTTGTATGTGGCTGGTGACCAATGCTGTCGACCAAGGTATGACCCAGAGATACATGGCCTTAGGGACAGCCAAGCAGGCCAGCATGTGAGTCACGACAGTCCAACAGGTCCAGGAAATAGATCATAATATGGGGTACTTTTAGAAATAACAGGGAAGGGAGAAACATTCATTGATTTGTGTGTTTTTTTTAATTGACTGATGTTGACAACTACTGTTTACAATCAGAAAACCTTAGATATGTTGAAATTATCATTTTGAAATTTGTGCCCAAGGAGGGATTAAAACCTGAAACTTTGGTTTAACGTGCCGCACTGTTCGTCCGATTGAGCCACTTGAGATATTTCATAAATCAAAGAAGCTTTCCTCCAAAATGAGCTGTCCCAAGACTTCAGTGGCAAAGGTACTCGATGGACCTGAAATTCAGGGCCGTCGCGATGTGGAGGTCATTGAATCTCCCATTCAACCTGAACTGCTAGTACTTATCGACTCTCGAGACAAGACTCTAAATACGGTTCATATTACTATGATTATTGGCACCGCGTCTTACCACCCGTTCGGGTTATACGCACATACGCTAATGTGTAATGGTAGGGTGATTGCGAGATGAAATGGAGGACCTACAGTTTAACATGGGATCCAAACCACGGTGGAGGCCTGGCGTTTCACACATTCACAAGTTGTGATTAATATACGTCTTGTCAGAGCTGAAGGAAGGGTTTGGTAATCAGACAAATCTGGGTCGGGACCGAGGATTGCACCCCAGACCCACAACACAGAGGTCTGACACCTTACCCCTAGACCACCAGGTCACCAATACGGTCTATAGAAAAAAGTTTCTAGTTCAAATCCCTGTCTTGGCACTTTTTTTTTACGAAAGAACAAATTTTGTGTTAGTATAGAATAGGATTTTTAATTTCTATTTGATTTTTTTTTATCTTCAGGGCCTTATGGATATCCACAATCGGCGTGATCGTTCTTATCTTGACCAGCTGCTACAGTGGTATGGTGATCTTTGCCACATACCACGATTGTGATCCTCTAACGAGCAAGGTGAGTGAGGCTGCTACATAAAATATTTTACCTTTGAAAAAATATAAATTACGTGCAACGCAAGGGCAATGGTTTAATCTAAGGGGTAAGCAATAAGAAGGGATGTTCCATCTTAAAATAATCTACATCTTTGAGTAGAAAGTATGAGGAGACAGTGAGTGGTATAACATGCTCAGTCAGTTTTAATCTGGTGGTGTAACAAACTGTCAGTTCTCAGCCATTGGTGTACTAAAGTCAGTTCTAAGCCATTGGTGTACTAATGTTAGTTCTAAGTCGGTGGTGTAACAGACCTAGTCAGTTCTAAGCCATTGGTGTACTAATGTTAGTTCTAAGTCGGTGGTGTAACAAACCTAGTCAGTTCTAAGCCATTGGTGTACTAAAGTCAGCTCTAAGCCAGCGGTGTTGCAAACCTAGTCAGTTCTAAGCCATTGGTGTACTAAAGTCAGCTCTAAGCCAGTGGTGTTGCAAACCTAGTCAGTTCTAAGCCATTGGTGTACTAAAGTCAGCTCTAAGCTTGTGGTGTTGCAAACCTAGTCAGTTCTAAGCCATTGGTGTACTAAAGTTAGTTCCAAGCCAGATGTGTTACATCCTCAGCCAACTCTTCTCGTAGTTCAGAAAGTAATATTTGTTCGTGCTGTGTTGCAGCTCGTCCAAGCAAGGGATCAGCTTCTTCCTCTTCTCGTAGTTCAGATAGTAATGTTTGTTAATGCTCTCTTCTCGTAGTTCAGATAGTAATGTTTGTTCGTTATCTCTTCTCGTAGTTCCGATAGTAATGTTTGTTCGTGCTGTGTTGCAGCTCGTCCAAACAAAGGATCAGCTCCTTCCTCTTCTCGTAGTTCAGATAGTAATGTTTGTTCGTGCTGTGTTGCAGCTCGTCCAAGCAAAGGATCAGCTTCTTCCTCTTCTCGTAGTTCAGATAGTAATGTTTGTTAATGCTCTCTTCTCGTAGTTCAGATAGTAATGTTTGTTCGTGCTGTGTTGCAGCTCGTCCAAGCAAAGGATCAGCTCCTTCCGCTTCTCGTGATGAACACATTGGGGAAAATGCCCGGAATACCTGGAATGTTTTTGGCAGGGATATTCAGTGCTGCGCTGAGGTAAAGTACCCACATGTTTAAAATATTCAGACGAGGGGGATCCCGGTTAGTTAATATTAGATTTACCAATGGCAAACAATCGGCGATAAATTGGTGGTTTTTGTTTTTTCACCGCATCCTAGTATCCTTTCGGGTTACAATAATGAAACCAACCTACTGCCTATTTTTTTTAAATTACTATTTGGCCTTAAATTATGGAGCCAAAGGATTGAAACACTTGATTAATACTCGATTTGTCATTTCAATCAAATAATTCATTTGATTTATTTAATTATGTGTACATGGTTTTATTTTTTAATGTATACACTCTCGTGGTAGACTAGACTTCCGATGTCAGGGAGATTAGGGTTCTAAAACTCGGTTGGGTGGGTTTTCTCAACATTGTTTTCCACTTTTCCCCCACGCAAATGTGGGTATAATTCCTATAAATTCAACCTTCCTCGTCCCAACTCTTTAGCCTAATTAGTACATAAGTGTACAACCTAAACGGGTAGTAAGTCACGGTGTTACAACTGGACATCATTTCTGAGGGAGGCTACCTGGTGCTCTAGGGGTAAGGTGTCGGACTTCTGTGCTGGGGTACGGGGTTCAATCCTCGGTCCCAGCACGGATTTATCTGATTACCAAACCCTACCTCATCTCTGACAAGACGTGTATTAATCACAACTTGTGAATGTGTGGAATGCCAGGCCTCCAACGTGGTTCGGATCCCACGTTAAACTGTAGGTCCTCCATTTCATCTCACAATCACCCTACCATTACACATTAGCCTAAGTGAGTATAACCCGAACGGTTAGTAAGACGCGGTGCTAATAATAATAATCTCTCAGGGAACTGAATGATTACTATTCGTGAATAACGTTGCCATTCTCTTGCTTTCATGTGGTCAATCTCTTCTCAAATATAAGACAAGTCTGGCAACGCTGGTCAGTCGAGGTTGCCAGTAGCTCCTTCTTACCCCAGCACACCACCTTCAGACATAACTGAGAGCGAGGAGATTTGGCAACAGTTAACCGAGAGAGAGCGAAGATAAAGCCTTCCTCCATAAGACCTGCAGTTCCCTCAGCAATCACATTGACCGCGATATTTTATTGAAGCCCGTATATTCGACACGATCCCTTCCACCGGAATTGTTTAAATTATAAGTTTGATTAGTTGGCATGTGTGAAAGATTATATCACCCCAATTAGAGCGGGGAGTTTAGATCATTTTACCACAGAAGCGAGTTCGTCTGTAAGTGCAACAGCTAATCACTCGAGGTATTAGATGAAACAGATAATGGTTATTATTATTATTATTATTTAGCACCGCGTCTTACTACCCGTTCGGGTTATACGCTTTAAATACTAATTACGATAATGGATTAGGAATCGGGAAGGTTGAATTAGAGGAAGTGAACCCGCATTTGCATGGAGGGAGAGTGGAAAACCATTTAGGAAAAAACCACCCGCAGTTCACCCGACCGAGATTCGAACCTCGATCTCCCCGTCCTCAGCAGTCGAGCTGAACACGACTAGCGCGTTAGCCAACTACGTCACCGAGGCGGGTGATAGTGGTTGTTACAGCTACACCCGAAACGTCTGAAACTATTTCTTCAGCGTGGCTCATTCGTGATTAATTTATATATTTTTGATTAAAACATAGGCCAGAACGTCTTAAAAACAAATAACAACGCAGATACGGGTGTATTTATTTGAATGTATCCAGAGTTCTTCCGTATTTAAAAAAAATTATACATAATAATGGTTTCGCCTGTTGTTGTTGTTTTTTAAAGTTGAGTACAGAAAAAGAACCTTCGTGGCGTCAACCCGCAATTGAGCTATACCAACCAAGTGACCGCCATCTAATGGCAAAGACAGTGTCAGCTTCTGCGGAAAAGGGGTGTCATGTGGTCAGTACAACGAATCCTCCTGCCGTTAATCTCGGTTTTCCAGACCGGATACGCTACTTTTCATTCAAGTAGCTCCATTTTTTTTTGGTCGTCATGGGGCTGAGTTTGACCCCGTTCCGGAAACCACTGCTTCACAGAAAATCTGGAACCCTGGACTTGTGGGTCTGTAGCCAGGAGCTCTGGCCCCTAGACCACAGAGGCGGTCTCTAAAGTAGAGTAGATCTACATAAAACTGCACCATAAGCTATCTTGCCTAACTAGGTGTTATCCGTGGGAGGAAACGTGATCAAGAGATTAGTTTGCTATTGATACGGCTGGGTTGATATTCATGCATAGTGAATAGTGCATAGCCCATAGTGCGTAATCCGTTAGAAAAATACAACAGTTGATAATTAAACTTAGTGACTACATTCGTACTTAAATCAATTGCCTTTTATTCATAGAAATTAAGCTAACCTTTTTGCTATTATAGATACATTATTTAAAAATACTTCACTTAAAGGTTCACTAAAGAAAAAGAGTGTTCATTAAACTGTGTATTTTGAATCATAGAATTAATCTAATATAAGTGGTGACTTATTTTGATTTGGTTCTGATTACGGTAGACCTACATCTCAATAACATAACTTAAAATGTAATATTTCCCCTTTTCTTACAATCGTAGGTATTACCACCCCCCCCAAAAAAAAATTTTTTTTGTTAACAGCAAGCAAGTATCAATACCATAAAGTATTCCAAACATGGCCAGAAAATATGTTTTGTCTGCTTTGTATACTCGCGTTTAGTTGGCTAGAGTTTCTCCTTGCATTCTCATTGGCTGATACATCTCGCGTTCAAGGGTCGTCTATGAACAAGTCCATGGATAATACATAGAAAGTTAAAGTTAACTCAACTTTATGAGTCTTGCACTGTTCCCTTTGTATCAATTCTGAACGCTGTCATTGAAAATAATGTGTTTCAACTTCTTGCACATTATGTGCTATATACTATTCACTATTAGCTATGTGGTTATGCATTAATATAAACCCAGCTTTACCAGTATAGTGAATTTAGGCCAATTTATTTCCACGAAGGGTGACCTGGCGGTCTAGGGGTAAGGTGTCGGACTTCTGTGCTGGCAGCCGGGGTTCAATCCTCGGTCCCGGCACAGATTATATCTGATTACTTAACACTCTTCCTTCACCTCTGATAAGACATCTTGTGAATGTGAGGAATGCCAGGCCTCCACCGTGGTTCGGATCCCACGCTAAACTGTAGGTCCTCTATTTCATCTCACAATCACCCTACCATTATACATTAGCGTAAGTGCGTACAACCCGAACGGGTAGTAAGACGCGGTGCTAATAAATAATTGCCACGAATTTCCCTTTTAACAGCACTCTCTCTACGGGTCTCAACTCGACGGCGGGCGTCATCTTGGAAGACTTCTGTAAGCCCCATCGCAAGGAACCTCTCACCGAAAGACAAATGAACATCATAATGAAGACTGTGGTGGTCGTGGCTGGTCTAATGTGCATAGCGCTCGTCTTCGTGGTGGAGAAGCTGGGAACTGTATTACAGGTGAAACAACACACAAATAATTCCCCTGGTTATGTCACTGTTCTTTCTTTTTGCAATATAATAACACATGCTCTGTTTCTGTGATTTCATTTGGTTTTATTTAATCCTAAATTAGTGTCTTAAATTAATCACCGACTAGTAAACGTTTATTTATTGTAACTATGCATAGCGGTTGGCGGCGGACATTTCAAATACAGACTTTGAAATACTGTCTGTTTGGGGCCGGTTTTATTTGGGTCATCCTGTATATTAGGTGAAAACCCCTAAAACGATGGTGCTGAAATTTCTTATCGACATAACTCTGAGTTCCGTATAATATATAGAATGTACTGTAACATGTGATATCCAATTTTATTATTAATATTATTATTATTATTATTAGCACCACGTCTTACTACCCGTTCGGGTTATACGCACTTACGCTAATGTGGAATGGTAGGGTGAACTGTGAGATGAAATGGAGGACCTACAGTTTAACGTGGGATCCGAACCACGGTGAAGGCCTGGCTTTCCACACACATTCATAAGTTGTGATTAATTACACGTCTTGTCAGAGGTGAAGGAAGAGGGTTTGCCAATCAGATAAATGTGTGTCCAATTTAGTGGTGAACAAGAGACACAAAACCCGCCTCGGTGGCGTAGTTGGCTAACGCGCTTGTCGTGTTGAGCTCGACTGCTGAGGGCGGGGAAATCGAGGTTCGAATCTCGGTCGGGTGAACTGAGGGTGGTTTTTTCTAAATGGTTTTCCACTCTCCCTCCACGCAAGTGCGGGATTCACTTCCTCTATTTCAACCTTCCCAATTCCTAATCCGTTAGAGTAATTAGTACTTAAAGCGTACAACCCGAACGGATAGTAAGACGCGGTGCTAACAATATTATTAAGAGAGACAAAAAACAATTAAAGTAGTTAATATAAACATGTGTCCCATTTGACCTTGTTTACTAATTACAGCACAAGTGATTCCATTAAACTGTTTGTTTACCATACTCTATATCTCTCGAACTGTTGACTAGGTATGTTCCATGGGTTATTCCAAACACTTGGTGTTTTTTTAAATAGTGCTGAATTCTATGACACGATGACCGCAGGCTTGCATTCAGGCCGAAGGTGGTCATTTAGATCACTTCCTATAATGTCAAGCAACTCCACATTACTGGAGTACTAACATGACAATAGCTAGTAAACAAGGTAAACGGTACAAACTCTTTTCTAGACTTGAATTAAAATAATTTTAGTTAAAAATATATATATTTCTTTTCTCCACAGATGATGTCGAGTCTAGCCGGAATCGCCAACGGTCCTTTAATAGGAGTCTTCACCGCGGGATTGTTCTTACCTTGGGTGAATTCAAAAGTAAGCTATTGGTCTACATTTACTTTCTTTATGGCATTATGAACTTGTGCATTGCAGCACTCACAAAAATATCCCTATCTTGAGCTAGTTATATCCAGTCCACCTCATTACACCCTATCTCTATCTTGAGTTAGTTCTATCCAGTCCACCACAATACACCCTAACCCTATCTTGAGCTTGTTCTATCCAGTCCACCTCATTACACCCTAACTTTATCTTGAGCTAGTTCTAACCAGTCCACCTCATTACACCCTATCCCTATCTTGAGCTAGTTCTAACCAGTTCACCTCATTACACCCTATCCCTATCTTGAGATTAGTTCTATCCAGTCCACCTCACTTCACCCTATCTCAGGTCGTGGTGGTGGTGGTCGTGATGTGCATTGAATGCTTATCAAAAGATAAACTATTTGGAAAATGGTGAGAACAACATTTTTAAATCCCGGTTACGCTTTATTTTCAGGGAGTCTTCATCGGAGGTCTGTCGGGGCTCGGGTTCGTGGCCTGGTTAAGTCTGGGAGCCCAGGCGGCCATCGCTTCCAAAAGGCTCACGTTCCCCACCAAACCGGTCTCTGTGGAAGGCTGCACTTACAGCTTCGTCTCACAGAACTCGACCACAACTGTACCTGTAGACACGTGAGACAATCTTGATGGATAATTGCTGTGGCGGTGGAGATGAAAGCTTTCCGGGAAAATTTAAATAGGAAAATGTATCATCGAAACCCAGGGGAAAGAGATACATCCGTAAATAATATTACTTAGCACCGCGTCTTACTACCCGTTCGGGTTATACGCACTTACGCTAATGTGTAATGGTAGGGTGATTGTGAGATGAAATGAAGGACCTACAGTTTAACGTGG
>CABFOV010008801.1:11855-21975 GCA_902141375.1 Timema poppense
GTTATCCGACATCACTGTTATCCGACATCACTGTTATCCGACATCACGGTTATCCAACATCACTGTTATCCGACATCACTGTTATCCGACATCACTGTTATCCGACATCACTGTTATCCAACCACCTGTTGGTCCCGTTTAGGTGAGATAGTCGGAAATCTACTGTGCTACACATGTGTACTTCCTTTATAAGGACTACTTTGTACTGTCTACACTCTATTGTATGCAGCGCGGAACACTCTAGAGAACGTTATATATACATAAGGAACAAGCGTGGGAACTCCAATATAATCTATTTTATTTGGTACTTTACGAGTTTGAAAATATCCGAAGACCTTACTTCATAAAAATGTTTAAAGGGCAGCTCCAACACAGCGAAATAGATTATATTATTACCCGCCTCGGTGGCGTAGTTGGCTAACGCGCTTGTCGTGTTGTTCTCGACTGCTGAGGACGGGGAGATCGAGGTTCGAATCTCGGTCGGGTGAACTGAGGATGGTTTTTCCTTAATGGTTTTCCACTCTACCTCCATGCAAATGCGGGTTCACTTCCTCTAATTAAAACCTCCCCAATTCCTAATCCATTAGAGTAATTAGTACTTAAAGCGTATAACCCAAACGGGTAGTAAGACGCGGTGCTAAATATTATTAAATATTAAAATATTGATTATATTATTTGATAAACTACATCTGGACAAGGTTGCAGTAGCCGGGAACCTTAGTTCAACGCGTCACCACTGAGCACTAGGGTTAATCCTGTGTTCAGGATTATTATTACTACACAGTTTAAGCCAGGGTATGTGATGGACGTGTGAGATAATTGAATAATTGAAGCTACAACTGAAAACACAGACGGTAGACGGCTTTGAGAAGGCTGCCTAGGTAGCCGAGGAAATGCCAATAAAATGGTGCTCTTAGGTTAAATATTGATAAAAACCTTTAACAGTACAAGAGTTTGATGTTTACTAAAATAAACACAATACTATTTCAATGACACTATACATAGACTTGTAAACTAAGTTCAAAAGTTGAAATATTTGAGTGTGAAGAGTCCCTAAGTCCATATATTTCGGTTGATCATCAAGAGCTCAATGCCGGAGAAATGAAAGGTAACTGATACTAGAGCAGAGAATGGACTTTTGTGAATCGAATTATGTAATTTAACAGGGGGCGTCACAACACAAATAATTATATTTTCATTAGTATTTTCCTTCCCTCCTGTTTGTTCTACTACTGCCAGGCAGTTCTCGCCAGGAACTAGTTTAGTGCATGAAGCTACCACATAAACTAATTGGAATATTATATTAGTGGCTGCTGTATCTGTAACCTAAGATCATTATAAATTCATGTACCTCACTAAATATTAAAGTTAACTAACAGCAGCATGAACCCGACTACCGAGTCACCGGGGACTGTGGTACCGATGGTTACTCTAAGTAGCTTGATAACTTCCACGCGCCCATCAAAGTTAGAATGAAGAATAACTCTGAGCATGGCGTGCCAGGCCATAAGTTACCGGCTCCATTCTAGTTTGTAGGTGTCATTTGTAATCTAATTGAAATTCAACTAACGGCAATCATAGCCATAACTCACTCATTTTACATTTAAATCGGCTTGATTTTTACTTTATATTGACACCTTGGAGAGAAAGTGTTGTGGTCGTAAAAAAAATGGAACATGATATTTTGATAAACGTCAACGTTTAATTACCCCCTGAGACCGAAAAAGTTGTTTTCGTAATGCCGTCTGTTTGTCTATCTGTCTGTCCGTCTGTTTGTCTGTACCTTGGGCTAAAGCCAAAACTATTTTACCAATTGGGCTAAAACTTGGTATCTGGAGATTTCATAGTGTCCCTTCAAGGGGTTTTTGGAATTAGATATCCAACCCTAAAATTAAGAGTAATATACTGAAGAGAAAAAAATCGATTTTCTAAAAATTTTCTATAACGATTTTGATCAATTATATTTCTGGACACTATTTATTCTAATAAACAAGATTGCACTTCTCATTTTCACATTAAAAATGATTTTGAAGTTACTCTACATAAGGTAAATTGTTCATTTTTCATCATTTCCACGCAACTATTTGAGATACGAAATAACTTATCACTTTGAAAGTCACAGTACTATTTAAGATGATAATATATTACTTGAAATATATAAGTTTTAAGGGGTGGGGTCTAAATGCACCTGTTTTATCATGTTCAACCAGGAAATGAATATGATCTTGACACGTACTAATACAAGAGAAATATGATCATCTTGACTAAGATGAATAAAAACATAGAATTATAAAATAAAAAACTTAATATTACGATAAGTTCAATTTTATTACTGAAGATGGATGGGGGATTGAGATCATTACAAGCTTTTAGATTTACTACCAGCTGTGGGAAAGTTTATATTTCATACAATTATTATATGCAATTCATTACTTCGGACAAATAGAGAACAATTATGAAATAGTTACTGAGTCTTGTATATTTTCCTTATTATAACTTAATAAATTTATATCTTATTTTCTTAATTCAATGTGTTACTTTTATTATTAATTTTCTATTGTATTTAGTTAACCCTTTCTAGTACTTTTTATCACTGCGTCAAACTATCTGTTTAGCTTACACGCACTCGTATTGTAACAAGCTACAAGTAATGAAACAGTTGAATGGTGTGACACTTACCCCCCCGCCGAATTTGGACTCATACTTCCACGCACCAGCCGGCACCTCCGTCTGATCACACGCACTTCTAAACAGACTGACACGAAGTTTGAGTCGACGGCCACTACGAGAACTACTCCCTCCATGTTTGTTGTTTCTATTCCATGCAACACACCTCTTTCTACTCCTCTCTGGTACATTCCACACCCTTCCTGAGCTCCTATTTCTCCCCCTCCTCCCCCCTCTCCTTTCTCTGAACACGTGACCAGGTGTCTGTACTATATAAGTCTGGGTTTAGCAGATATGGTTACTCATTGTACCGCTGTCTTTGGGACGAGGTAAGCAACGCTTGGTTGTTAGGGCTTATGTTACCCTTTTTATTTTAAATCCCCCTTTGGTTTGGTTAAGTTAATCTTTTTAAAATTATTTCCTGGGACTACAAATTTAAATTGTTGAGATCGGGTGGGGGCTTTTTCTTAATAAGCTGGCTAGAATAAAGCCGCTATTATTATTTGAATTATGTCTCTTAGGGAAATCAAATTGGGTTCAGCTTTAAAATAGTTTTTGGTTCACCGTTTGGCGGTTTACGATTCAAGGCATGCTCATTTAGGCTATGGCCATCTTGTTGATGGGTAAATGGCGTCATTTACCGAGTACTTTATTTCTAGTTAGATTTAACTCAATGCCATCAGATGTCAGGACACTTGAGAATTAAATTATATTTCTTACGATCGTGGTGTTGGTACTTTTACCTGGTAATACAAATTGTTGCCACAAGATTGCAGGAGACTTCGTAATCAAATATATGCACTAATTGTAATTCTTAATGGTTAATATATTGGCTATAATTGTTTTCTAATTAATCGCTTAAAGGCCAAGTTTCATTCTTAAATAATGTACAAATTGTTGCCACAAGATGGAGGGAAGCTTAGTATTAAATGACATAATCTGGTTGTTAAAATTTGGGACTTAGCTCTCTCTTATTTATGGCTTAATGACTTTCATATTTAAATTATGTACATACTATTATATTATTGAAGTCATTTATTTCCTGTAGCACTTAGCTTAGTGCCGTAAGACGGCAAGTCACTAGAAGATTTAAATAAATATATATACCCAGAGTTGCAATATTTAACTGAGTTAGTTCTCATAAATGTAGATGAGAGTCTAAGATAAGACCTAGGAGTCATGACAAACTTCCGACTTTGTCAAGGTATATTAATATGAACATTTTTGGGTTAACTTGTGTACATTTTTTGGGGTTATCTTTGATTTTTTGGTTATGGATAATAAAGACTTAGTGATAGTTTTGTTCGGCTTCTATGGGGCTATAATCTTATTTTTGACGTCTTTAAAGGTATATTCACTTAAATTAGGTTGTGTCACCGATATCAGTAGTGTTTGGCGCTGACCTATATTCTTGTATTCTTATTGCATTGTTAGCCATATCCAAAGTTCAGTCTGCGCTTATTACAACTCTTTTTTGGCTTCAGTCAGTCTGCCTCTGGTGGCTGACCTTCATGAGTAACGAATCTATCGTTCTACTTCATTATACTATGCTTTGTACTTGCCAAATGTATACTATCATTGTTATTGAATAAAACTAATCTACTCTTGTTACCTTAATGCCTATTATTTCTCCCGGGGATGTTAAAATATAGCTTACGTGGTATTTTAAGGTTACAAGCTGCGCCATTCTGCTTGTTTGTTCTGCGATTGGTCTAAGATTGTGTTAGTTTGATGTAACATAAGACGTTATTACATTTGGTTTTATGTTGTTCTTTCATATGTAACGATCCACTGACCATGGATGCTACCTCTAGGTAGGGTACTTCTGCTCTATTTCTGACCAAATACCAGATTTACCGACAATCCTGGAGAGTTTGATAGAAGTGTTAAACCGGAGGGGCCTGCTGTTTTATAAGATTATGATTCAGATACGGCTGATTTCCGTAATTACAATCATTTATCCCCAAAGATTTGGTTTAATATATACTTAATCGTATAAAGTTTTATTTCTTCCTTCGTGATTTGTTTGGAGAGTATTTGTACTTTTGTTAGCATAAAGCCACAGCCGAGCTGTGGGTGCCATTGATAGTAATGATAGCTCTTAGTAGTGATAATATCCATAAGTGCATCACAAAGGTCTGCCTTAAAATTTGCATGGGACGATCCCTGGATATTTCAGCCGAAGAAAATTGCTGTGCTAATTCAAAGGTCTTGACTTCAATTCCCGTATAAGGGTTTCACTATTCAATTTATTATAATATGTTTCAGATATTACATATATATCTATATTTATTTTAATTATTCCCTCAGGTTTCACCTTTCATAATATACTTTATTGTAAAACATTCCTTTCTTCAATATTACATTTGTACTTTATCTTAAGCGTAAAACATTATCATTAAGTATTTTATTAAAATATATGTCCCTGATTAGAATGGCCTGCTGGCATCAAATTAAAATAACTAGTGGTATTACAGCATAGAAAGGAAATGCTAAATATATTAATTACATTTGAATGGCATCGAATAGAGCTTATATTCTGAATCAGAATTTGAATATTCGCTGTGTTTTGTCTTCGGGAACTATTATGTTCTAAGTAAGTTGTATATGTATATCAAATCCATCTTAAGTTAGAGACCAATTAAAAATAATTGTAATTAATGTCTTATAACATTTAGCTTCTGTTTCTTTCAAGTGAATCTCAGGGGTTTTTTTTTGCGCCTGTATACAACTTTAAATTATTTTCAAAACTGTTTTCACCCTATAAAATTTTAGTGTGAAATTCAGGAAAAAATTAATATCCTATGTATTTTCATAGTTTGGTTAATATCTCACTAGACATACATATTTTTAGTCCTCTACATTTTTAGAACCATTAATAAGAGCCTAAAATACAATATCTTTATATTACGTAGTCCACTTTCTTTATAGGAAAGCTAAAACCGCTACTCAATATGATATTATTTATTCGTCAAGATAAATGATCAATATTACACTGTCACTTTAATAGACTATCAATATTTATAGCATACGAATAATAATCTAGTAAAAGGATATCAATTCTAACTGCAAACATACATTTGTATTTTCTAAAAGGCCCTTTCTATGAAAATTGAAACTTGTATTACTGTAATGTGCATCATATTTGTTTTAGATTGGCCTAAGTAGAACCCAGTGTATTTAGTTTAAAAGATATTAGTAAAATGGTGTTTCTTTCCAACATTTGTTTTAAAATACATTAAACTAGTTTAATCCAGCAAATGTTATAGTCTGGTCTTAATATATTAAGCTAGTTTGAACAATCAAATGCTATAGTCTGGTCTTAAAATAAAGACTACGTTATATCTGCCAGCATTACAATTTTATCACCAAAAATATTATGAACAAAACATAAAAAAAAGGGACAGGACTCTTTTATTATGAATAATGGTCTATAAAAATAAACTAAACCATCTATAGCATTCGCCTCTGCTCGTTATAAATTTAGTTCAAATAATATTAAATGTTAATGGATGATTTATAGAATGGGGTAGTTTAACCTCTACAAAATCAATCAGACACGGCTATTAAATCAGTTTTTAGAAGAAAGGTTAACATGTACATGTATATAATTTCACCGTAACCCATTAAAGCTCTGTTTGCTAATGAGATGTAAACAAAAGCTACTGTACTAACCAGAGTATCTGCAGCTCTAATGGCTGGAAGTGTATCAACATGGATACAGAACAGTCACACATGATTTCAAACAAGCGTGTGTGGGATGGGTGCATCAAACTCGATAAACATACTGAAACATACATTCAACCAGTGAGTGGACTGTGTTAATGGACTTTATATTGCTCTCATAGTGTTTCTTTGATAATGAATGCAATGAAAAGGCACACCCATGAGGGAATTTGATTTTTTTATATCTATTTGCTTCTATTACAAGTGGATTGATTCATCTCTGTGGTTATTTATATTATTTTATAAATAGATTGTGGTCAACACAATTCGGAAATGACCATTTCTCCCAGCTATATTGTTTTACGTTTTACGAATTAGTTCAATGCCACTAGAAGATGTATAGGTCGAAAATTGTTTTTATATTTACAGTTCAACTTTAAGTAATATGTTAATAAGTTTTATATTAACGATTTTATAAACTGTAGAGAGCTGTTTACTACAGAATATTGATTATAAGTTCCAGATTTGAAGAAAATTAGCTATATAAATAAATTATGTAAATAGTTAGAAGAATCTTAACAGCAATTACAGATCCCATTTTATTTTCTGAAATTTCTAAAATTCAAAGTATTTTGAAATATAAGGAGTTACAGCGTAGTCTCCGAGGTAAAAGCTTATAATTTCACTAATAAACACAAACACTAAACAATATGGGAGGTAAAGTTTACTATATTTTTTGGAAGATTCCATTCTCTCTCACCAAATTCAAGGTTTACCATTTAATATAAAAAAAACGAAGCCTATCTTATAGATATCCTCTAATATTCATTTAACTAAAACAATATTTTTCTGTCTCAAATATCTATTTTTTACCATATTAAAGAAATAACATCCCAAAAGTTAGTGATGTAATACATTAAAATAATAAAAGTATTGAGCAAATGAAGAAATGTAAGTAAGTTCACTTCAGAAAAAGAACTTCTTGTTAATCACAATAAAGTTGCTTCATATATACATTCTAAACCACATTTTCCAAACATTTTTTAAATATAAAATTTTAAACTGCATTTTTAAACTACGTTTAATATATAGTTAGTTCTAAAATATATTCTTACTCATCATGAAATACAATCCCAAAAAGTTTATTTAAACTAACAAGTTAAAATCGAGCCAGTATACTATTTAAAAATAATTATTATTAAATAAAATTAAGAACTATCACCTTTTTAACTGACTATAAAGGGTTGTTTTGGAAAATATTTTAAATACTCTATACTACATTTAAATTTATTTATTTAAAAAAACACATAATATTATTTATTTTGTTAAATAATATTTATATACAAATTTAAAAAAAACTAGTACTGTAATAGCTATTTAAAAAAAATCAAACTTATTAAATAACCGTTACCATTAAGCTATTATTAAATGAATATTTTTATGGAAAACAATTATGATTCTATATATATATTTCTTATATCTTACTAGATACTAATTTTAAACCTAATAGTTAGAGCTGTTTTAATCTTATTTTAAAGTTGGATCGTTAGTAATCAATACTTAAACGAATTTTTACCAAAAAACAACAACAAATATACATTTTTATTTGTAATGTCAAACATCATATTGTTTGAGCCATTTGTAAAAATGTTTTGAATTTTATAAAATAATTAATCATCAAATCGTTAAATCGTTAAATATTTTTTTAGGAATTTGGTATTCAGAAATATTATTCATTAGTAAACTACCTTTGTATAAACACAATAAAATAACTTGATTTAGCCATATAATATATAAATGCCAAGTTTTCATCAAACCATTACAAATCTGTAGCAAGGGACAGATAAACAGACATCTATAGGGACAAACCGAATTGAAAAATCCAAATTTTATATAGGGGCCATTTACAACGTAAAGATTCATCATCATCTCAAGAATATTTTTTTATGATTACGACACTCTCTCTTTGGATGTGAAAGTGAAAAAATCGTTACAGCTATTTTCTTTAAATCAAATTAAAAAAATTAGTTATCACTAAACAATTAAATGAATACTTTAAAATACATCGGATATATATTATTAATTACTAGATTCTAAACATTCTTTGATATACATTTTAAACAAAATCATTGGATAGATTCTCAAAATTTATCAAATTTTCTACATTCACCACTCAAGGAAATTTTACCCAAAATACAAGTATAAAGTTTTATTTGTAGACATCAATTCTAAACAAACTACATTTAATTTGAGGGATAGTGTCAAAATGAATATTAAAAATTCTCCAAAGCATTGCCCTAAAACTTCTTATTATCTACTTAGAAAAAAATTATAGAACATAAATTATCATCAATATCTCAAATACAAGATTTTTGTTGATTACAATACTTTATATTTAGATGAGAAAGTAATCAGGACATCATATTTCACAAAAGAGCATACAGTAAATAATATATATTGTTACAGAAACACATTGAGAAAAACTAGTATCATTGTTTAATAGTCCTACAACTTTTCAACACCTATCTATCTCAAAGGTCACGAGATATCAAAATTTGAGATATTCGTTATCTCCAAGTCATTTATTATAAATAATAGCCTATATGCACCAGTTTGTTTATAATGTGTATCAATGCCTGGATACAAATTCTAATCCAAATCTTTATAGTCGGTTCTGAACAAAACAATTTTTCTCATTTTCACCCTTAATTTAACTCCCGTAAGCGTTATAACGAGAGATGATTGCAAAGTCCCTCCTGAGAGCCTTATGAAAAGTCCAGATACCAAGTTTTAGTCCTACCAGTAACATAGTTGGTCGGCCCTAGGATGATATACAGACGTACGGACAGACAGACTTACATAGAGGTGGAGCGACATAGAGACATACCTAGATGGCATTGGAAAATTCACTTATTGGGGCTCTGGGTGTCTTGAAACTTTGAATTCTATCAAAATCTCGAGTTATATATATTAACAACTACTCCCTCCTAAGGGTCACGTGACAGTAGAAAAGAGTTTAAAATGTAGCGATTGTCATAAGCAACATTCTAACATTCTAAAGTATGCACAACGCTGTATCAAGACACTGGTAAATAGTTAACAAAATTGAGCTTTATATTTCTGATGATTATGAGAAGGTATACAATCCTTTAATGTCCTTTAATTTAAGTCAAAGAGCGTGCTGCTTGAAATAATCCCGATATGGGTGTGATCTTGGAGAGTCCTTTATTTTACCCTTGACGTCATTTCTAGATAAACATAAATGGGTAAGATTGTGGATCGTGGTAGAATATACGTGCTCTCCATTGTCTTAGTGTCACAACAGTTGCTCATGATTTCTACGGGCCCTATTTTCCACAATACCTCCATGTAACGTTTGTTAATTGTCCTGTTTGTTGCTAGTGCTAGCACTTCCCTGTAATTTTCTCTTTTCATCTGATGTATAAACAGTCAGTTTTACACAAGTATATGCCATATAAAGGTAACATAAGGACATTGAATATGTCTAGTATTCACTTTATTAATTAAACGATAGTATAGTCAAGATAATACATAATTAATGAGCTACTAAAGCTTATTCAAATCATGTAATTCAATTTTAATATGCACCACCCTATCAGAAAACTACCATTTAACCTATCTGCACAAACCTCTTGGAACACTACCCTTGGACCTATCTTCACCATCCTTTTGGAACACTACCATTGGACCTATCTTCACCATCCTCTTGGAACACTGTCAATTGACCTATCTTCACCATCCTCTTGGAACACTGTCAATTGACCTA
>CABFOV010008802.1:5557-21974 GCA_902141375.1 Timema poppense
TAATAATAATAATAATAATAACAATAATAATAATATCTTTCCAAGGGTGTCCTTGAATTTAATGACAACTTTTTCTATTAATTTAGAAAGTCTGTCACCTAATGCCGCTATATTCATACAGATGTTCAATAATGGTTGATATCACCATGTGAAGAAAATTAAAATCTGTGTTTATACTAACACGATATTCTATTTATTTAGGCCAACAAAATGATTTGCTATAATAACCGCATAAACTCTGACCTTTTCTCGCGTCCCCTAGATCCGAACCTTATGGTGGAATGGGAAACCATTTGGGAATAAACCACCTCGGCAAACCCATCCTCGATTTGAACCCTGACCTCCTATAATAGAATAGAGTGCTCAATTCTATTCTAGATCTAACTGTCAAGGATGGAAAGGGTTCAATGTAGGCCCTATACAGGTGGTTCCCAAACTGCCGAAAAAAATTTGAAATGTAAAAATTTTGTAATTATTTAAAAAAAAGTAAATATTGAGAAAATGTGAATGTGAAAACTTCATATTAAAAATAAATTGTAAGTCACCCCCTCCCACATGTCCATTAAAGCTCAATGGGTCGCAAATTTTTGGAAAGCACTGCTATAAGTGTTAGCGATGTTTATTCTTCTTCAGTGGTGAGGCGTGCTAGCATCTAGTGCTACCACCGCTAACAATTTATAACATCACATGCGTTTCTATAAGGTAGGTTGGATACAAACCCTAATAGACTCACTACTGCACATGCGCGAGAACAAGACATTCCACCACCACTCTGGTTTAGAAGTACATTGTACAGTTAGAAATGTGGAACTAAAACACTTAAACCATTTCTTACACTTTTGAAATACATTTTTTTCTAGCAAAGGGAATAGTTGTAATAAATCCTTTTCCTCCTACTAGCTTTAAATTACTATATTTTTGAATACCAGTTTTTCTTATAATTTTTGTATTCCTTAGTAATTATATAGTTTACCATTCTTTGTGCAGGGGCTGATTCCTGGATAGCTCAGTGGTTAGAGCATTGGCGTACTAAGGCAAAAGTCCCGGGTTTGATTCCCGTGTCCAGGTGTCATTATTCAATTTAAATATGCGGCTATAACCGTAACTAACAAATATAATAGCTTGGTTATTTAATCCAACATGATATGTACAGTACATTAGTACAATCATCATTGTACCATTGGCAGCAAAAAGCCAACTACCGAGTTGAAGGCGGCTGCTTTATCTGATAGCTTTTGATATTAACTGATCACACATTTGTAGCCAACCATTTCCACAGGTCCATCACAGACTCCGCCTTAAAATATGAGTGGAGAATGACACTGGGTTCGAGAAGATTCCTAGATAGCTAGCTCAGTGGTAGAGCATTGGCAAAGGTGCTAGAATAATCTATATTATATTTTTTTAAGTGAGCCCTTGTTCACTTTTAGATTAAAAAAATACATTTCTTAGAAATAAAAAATGGATAGCTATGTTTGCAAATTTGAAGTAGAGGGGAAATTTGCAGTATTAGTATCTCTTAACATTTTCTGAAAGTTCAGGCCTCATCTCTGATATTCTTGTCGGTTATTTTACTGTAGCACACGTTTACGTTGAATGCTTGAATTTGTTATTTATTTTTCAGAATGAAACTTATTACTGGTACTCAAAATATTCTGTTTACATGCGCCATCAACCATTTCATGGCTCCAGTTTTTTTTTTCTGATTAATTTCAGAACTGATATTTACCCTCCCTTTCCTTGCCCATTCCTTATAGTCGTTCATCTCTATTTCTACATTTTTATCATTTATTGCCCTAGATGCTGTACCGATAAACGGCTTGTTCATTTAGTCCAACATTTTGAAAGCCGTAAAGACATTCATTTCAAAATGGTATACCTGTCCATGGGTTCAAATCATTAACAATTTACGTCTTGGAAGCGGATGTGGCTTTTTCCTTTGTGCGAGTGAGAAGTTTTCTTTCTTCTCGCTTGTAGGCTGCATTAAACATAGTATAAAACAGTGTGTGTGTGTGTGTGTGTGTGTGTGTGTGAGAGTGGGGCTAGGGTATGGAGGAACGGGATTACATTTATTATATAGGTGTGCGAGTAGGCATTTTTCACTTCGAGTCAAGTTTGAATGGAAACAATTTTGTTTAGTACGAGTACTATATATAAATATTTGTATAACAAATATTTCCAGTTGAATGCGTAATATATCCCTGCATATACCACAAATCAGTATAAATATGATGTTTTTAGAATTCATTTTTTTGTAAAAAAAAAAATAGTCCCAAATTTGGATTTTAAAATAAATTTAATAAAGTTGTACAATCTTTTTTTTTAACTTTATAAAATACATTTTGAGGAATTCTTTTTTTTCTCTGAGTAGAATTCGAGCAGCTACTAAAACTCTACTTGAGCTCGATAATTTTGAGTACTCGCATACTCCAATTTTTTTATTTGAAGTTTGACTTCAACAAATTGGCTTGGTTGGGTAGGAAAAATTTTTTTTACATGAAAATGATCATGGCTATGATTCGATTCTAGTCAAGATGATTTCTATCTCCAGCATTATTTTGGATTATTTTATTTCATTTTTGTGTGTACATCTTGGAAATGACCAAAACATTTTTACACTACGTCACACTTTTTATTTGTATAGGTTTTTGTGTTTACATATAATACATGTATTTACCACGGCTTAGTGAAGGGAATATGGCCCTGATCTATCAGATGACCTATAGTATAGCTATTACATGAAAACATAATATGTAGCTTTTGACACTGATTCGATACATAACCAAATTTTGTTGGCATAAGATCATAGATCGTAGTAATGTCTCGGAGACTATCGTTGTTGTACTGCGTCTAACAATAACTCCTTCAGTTATATAGAAACAAATATATCGTGATCTGTATTGATTTGGAGTGTTTTTTTATTTAAAATAATATGTTTTTCTTACTATTTATTAATGTATTGTTATAGTTCCGAGGAAAAGAAAGTATCTTAGTCACTCTGGCAGTTTAGGTGAGGTGTTTGATAAGTTTACAACGAAAACTATTAGGAGATAAGTCTTTAACACCAATAAAAATACACATCCTTTGTATTTTGGTTGCAAGATTGGCGACCAAGACGGAAACCGGACTCCACATAATTTATACTGTATTACCTGTAAAACGAATCTGAGAATGTGGTTAGTTAGGGAATTAAAAATAATACCTTTTGCTGTGCTTATGATGTGACGAGAACCACGTAACCAAGTTGAAGATGGCTATTTTTGCGTGATAAAAATATCAGGGATGTAAAAAAGAAGTAAGCACAGCTTCAAATATTCAAATATATTATCTGAAACTAAGCCTTCTCCATACAATGATGACCTGACAGTAACAGTTCCTCCAAAAGCATGGGAGGGAGGAAGGAAGCTGTGTCAAGGATAGTGCAGATGAATGTGTTACTGAATCATCAATTTCTTAGTATTTGGACGACCATCTGGGGACTGAAGATAGGCTACATTTAATTAAGCAAGAAGATTTGAATGACTTAGTTCTTTACCTAAAGTTAGCCAATAAACAAGCTGAACTCTTTTGTTCCCGGTTACAGAAATGGGAAATACTTGAAGAAGGATTAAATAACATTTTATCGACAACGCAGTGAGGTTTATTCAAAGTATGTCACTATGGAGGCCAGTATGGGGAAAATATCAATGGTCATAATTCATAAGAAATAACTAGGCATTGGACTCTATCCTAATTAATGATACATATTTATTGATAAATCAAAATTAAGTTTTAAATCAGTTACACTGCATAATGGAAATACATATTTATTAGTTCCTATAATTATTCATGCCACCGTCTTGAAATAAGCATATGAAAGCATGTCGAAGATTCTGAATACAGTATAGACTCTAGTACCAAGACTATTATTGAAATGTCAGTGGTGATCTTAAGACTATTAGAATACTTTCAGATCTACAAGGAGGTTTCGCAAAATATTTTTGTTTTTTATGTTTTTGGGGAAATCAGGAAATGAAAAAGTATTATATAGTGGAACAGTAGGAAAAAAGAAGCTGATATTTACCGGGAAGAAGTCATGTAAATATGTTTCACTGGTTGAACAAGAAAAGGTTATTTCACCTTTACATATAAAGTTTAGTTTAATGAAGAATTTCAGGGCCTTAGATAAAATATAAAGTGAATTTACCTATATTTCAGGTGTTTTTCCTTAATACAGATGCTAAACTGAAAGAAAAAATGTTCATTGGTCCTCAAGTATGAAAACCTTTGATATATGATATATTTGTGACCAGTAGCTAAAATTAGTGGGGGTGCTGCTCCAGAAAATGCTTGGCCTCTGTTTTAAAATTGTGTAAAAGAAGAAAACATGTATAAAATGAAAATGGATTTAGGAATTTGATAACATCTTAACAAAAAATACCAAACATTTTTACTTAATTTAACTTAAATTGTTACAGTTCAAGATTGGTCTATTTATTTAAAAATGAAATCCATTCTTCTTGTTTTAATTTGCGCAAAAAGTTCAATAATTTTCTCCTTGATCTCTGGATGACGATTGAGGAAATTTTCTCCATCGAAAGTACTGCAAGCACATTTAGTCTTTCTGTTTAATAAAAGAACTGGAAAAAATGAATCAAATAAAATAGCTGGAAGCAGAATAATAATCTAACTCTACACTCTTCTACACTTTATCACATTCAAGAATAATGGTACACGGTTTTTAAGCACAACACACGCCGAGTAAAAAATAATTTCTTCCACCACTACGCCAGATCTGGCACTGCGAGAGCAACAGTGCTATCTCTACCTGGCACTCCCGCTTTTATCTCCATCCCCTCCTATGTGCGCATGCGCACAACAGTCAAACACCAAGTCTCTGACACTGTGAAGCGCACAGTTCCATTCAAAGATTTTTGTATATTTTTCCTAAATTGGGAGATGGCTACTGAAGTACTGACATTAAGCTTAAAGAATATATATTTTACTACAAAAATAAAGAAAGAATTAAAAAAAAGACTCATTATATTAAATGTTATCGATAATATCGAGTGGAAATAGGGGGTGCTGAAGTTCTGCAGTGACTATACACGAGCCTCCACTGTTTGTGACGAAGCTACAGGGTACTGAATTGACAGCTTGACTTTCGTTTGAAACAGTTTTGCATGAATCTTGGAAACAGGAAAAATACAATATTATGAATATCTGTTGTTAAATTTACGTACAATGTTATAAATTAATGGAGAGCCAAATCTATTTGAAAATTTATTTTATAGATTCACTTTTTTCCCCCTGATAAATTAGGGACTGTGAGGGATTAGCAAGAGGAACGTTTTCATCAGGACATATCTACGATGAAAGAGTACTTTCAAGGTCACTGGGACACCTCCATGATGAGATATTACTGGTGATTTCTTAAGCGATAAAGCGAAACGGATTATAAAAATATTTGTCCAATCTTTTTAAGTACTACGGAGAATGTGCATATGCTATTACCTTGTATGGTAAATAAATTAATAAAAATTGTTGTATTTTAACGGGAAAAAATTCATATTGAAGATGATATATTATTTGTATAATTGCATAGTACTAAAAATTTGCATTTAGAAAAATAAGAGTATATAATTTGATGTAGACGTGACATACCAAATTATTAGCATTTTTGGAATCAGCAGCACATGAATTTAATTTATAATCAGCCACTTGGGTCCCAGACACACGGAGAAGAAAAGTTTGCTAGTGAATTGTCAAGTGAAGGATCCTATTTTTTTTACTCACTCACACGACAAAATTAGTTAAACAATATAGTGAAGTAAAGGTAGAATTAACACGATAGTACTTTAAGGAAATATTACCACATCTTCATGGGAAAAAGAGTGGGAAATCGTTTAGGAAAAACAACTAAATATATCCGGCCAGGATTCGAACATCAACCGCTCCTTAAACGGCAATCCTCACTATCGAGTGCAACGTTTAATCCTCATAACTACCAAATTCTCCACGTCTTACTACCCATTCAGGCTATCTGCCCATATAAACTAATGGGCAGAATGAAGTGTGTCCACACGTGTTTAGATGGATATTGAGGAAAAATTTAAGGGAAAATATCTAAGTATACCTAACTAGGACTCAAACATAAACTTTTGCGTTATTGAAAACCAACCAGAAGTCTCAGTCCTCATGCTCATTGGTGTGGATCTTATGAGGAATAACAGTCCCAGATGATGTCTTACAAAGAGAAACACTCTTCCTCTCATAATCACCCCCTTTTGTGATACCATCACCGCCGTCATCAGCACCACAGTCCGCGACGGTCCTCACTTCTCATGTCCCGTATACACAGGCGATGTTTCCGTATTTAATTCAGGGTTGACATCAGTACACATCAACTATTATCCCGTGCACGACTGACTAACTAATTTGGCGAATGTTATAAAGAAAGAACTTGGACCTAATTTAGAAGCAATACAGGTTCTTGTGTTCAGCGATGTTTTAGTGCGGACACGTGAGCAGAATATTTACAGTTCAATTTACACAAGCAGGGCCTTTCAAAAAATACAAATAAACATTTTGTGGACAAAATTGATATCTTACTTCAATACTACAATATTTATATTTCACATTTTTCCATGCTATGAACTTTTCCAAGAATATATTATTAGTGCTATTTTTAGATATTGATATTATTCATAAAAAGTGACAGCTGTATCTAATATAACTTGACTTATGAATACGTAAAAGTAAAGCCAATAACTTTTCTGTCAGATAAGCCCCTTACTATGAAAATTGGACTATAAAAATAGTCTTACATAAGTACTGTAAGTATAGTTAAAAGTTATTTGTCTGTTTTTCAAACAAAAGTATAACAAAATAATTGTATATTGAAAATTAGTTATTTTATAGCTTTATAGCTATATGAGAGGTTTAAAAATTTGCCAAATTGTTTGAAAATATACATCAAACTTAAAATTTTTACAAATACAAAACCCTTTTCTGAAAGGAATATTATTTTGCTTGTTAACATAATCGATTCATAAAACAGTATTTAGTAGGGGGCACTTCGCTGGTTATTTGGTAATATTCACCATAATTATTTCTTCACAAGTTTATATAGTGAATTGAGTACAAAAGCACCAGCTGTTGAGTGCGGGGTACAAACCGCTGTGTCGGTAACTCAACTGGTGGAAGGCTTCTCTGTGCAGTCGCCACTAATAATTGGTCCCCATCTGACAAGAAGGCGCCTTAGAGAGTATTTGACAAGATAGAAAACAATGCCATTTCCGGTCAGCCACACCCGCCCATCGCGATGGCAGACGTCACACCCCAACCAGGAACGCACCTACCCAGTGCCCTGCACACACGGAAGATATACTTTTTTCCACCACGCCCAACTACCCATTTGGTTTATACTATTATTATTAGCACCGCGTCTTACTACCCGTTCGGGTTATACGCACTTGCGCTAGTGTGTAATGGTAGGGTGATTGTGAGATAAAATGGAGGACCTACAGTTTAACGTGGAATCCGAACCACGGTTGGTTTATACTCCTATTTTAATTACTTTAATGTGGTAGGTTGGTAAGAAGAGAGTACAATTTATAAGAAACTCACTCGCATTTGCGTGGAAAATGAGTGGGAAACTATTGAGTATAAACCCACTCTCAGTACATTGAACCGGGATTCAAATCCCAACCTTGTCGTCCCAGAAAGTTCAGTCTATTTCAAGAGAGTCATGCCTTAGGGCTCAGACCACATGACTAAAGAAGTTGGTCACACGGGAGATTTTTACGTACTTAATCCAGTAGTGAATTCAATACAAGTCGATTATTAACATGTCATCAGTAACAAAGCAATTATATGTACTACAGTAGCTCCATAACTTCTTTGGTGTTGACTGACAGCTTTAAAAAGTTACCAGACCAAATTATGTATCCCTACGCCGAACCATATGATCTGAAAAAAACATGTGTTTAGCAGCTGTCACTTCTGACAATCAAAATTTAGGTATATACCTAAATGTTAACTGTCAGAAGTCAGCTGTGAGCTGTCAGTCAGCATCAAAGAAGCCATGGGGCTACTGTAGAAACGTGTGCGTACTGTAATTTGATAATAGTGGATGTTGTAGTTTTCAGATATGTTGTAGCACAAACGAATCAATAGAAAATATACAAGTTGACTTAAATTAGCAAGTTGAACACTAATTTCCATGTCTTTCAATTAAAAGTAGCCCGTTTCAGTTGACACGTGTTCCAATGTGCTACTCTTGCAGTAGACTAGACTACGGATGATAGGGAGATCGAGGTTAAAACCTCAGTCGAGTGTACTGAGGGTTGTTTTTATGCTCTCCCTCAACGCAAATGCGGGTACACTTTCTCTATGTAGCCTTAATAACCCCTAAAACACGTAATTAGTGCATAAGCGTGAAACCCAAACACGTAGTAAGATTCGGGGCTAAAAATAATTAACAGTATAATAAAATACCTATGTTTTGAAAAATTATTTTAGGGAAATGCTTTTTTATTCATAATTTTAAAAATATGTCATATAGGGTAAGGCTTAGATTTATTATTACTATATCGTTGAAACTTAAGGGTTGGTCGTTGCTCTTACAATAATGACAATAATGGAGAAAGGAATTGACAGGGTTTATTCTTTATTAACACTTTATTATACACTTGTCAACATCAATGGTCTCAGGATAAATTGATTGCCTCAGAACCCGATATTCATGGGTTCATATCCAACAGAGACAGATGAATTATTTTTTTTGAGCGATAAAAATCCACTGTAGAATTTCCTTAGGAGGGGAAGTAAATTTATCGATCCCATATAGTTGTAGTAGAGGAATGGTCCAAGGCGTCACTTTCGTGTTGGATTGGCCTACTGATTACGGGGTTAACGAGGTTTGAATCCCGGTCGGATATACTTATGGTGGATCTTCCTAAAAGGTTTCCCGTTCTCCTTCCACGCATATGTGGGTAGATTACCCTTTCCTCATCCCTACCTTATTAAAGCAATTATAGCATATGCGTGTAGACTGAACAGGTAGTAAGACGTGTTGATAAAAAAAGTCTTAAGGATTTGGACTATGCAGACTGCCCATGTCTGCTCACTCACAGTGTCGAGTGCATAGAAGCTGTGTCCACACTACTTAAATTACTTTAAAAGTCTGATCTGTTTCTATCTAATTAATATTATTTCAAAAGTATTAATAGGACTCAGATTATGACTCTAACTTACGTATAGAAGGAAACCATTATAAAACTAAAACTTTTTTTTTATTGCAGTCAACAATGATAACGGCTTTACTATTTGATTAATGTTATTTTCCAGGCATTGATAATATCTATCGAAAGTGAGAGCTGCAGATTAAATTGCCTAATGTACAAATACGTGAAAGTAGGTCTAGTAGTTTTCTTAGCGGTTAAAAAAGGCTCTTCTTATGTAAATTGAACTATATCTCATTTAACTAGTACTACTGATTTCATTTTACGAGTGTCAGAGCCTCGCTTCACAAACTCTTGACTTCCTGAGGAAAATTCATCATTTCCAACCGCACTTGTCCAGAGGACACACCAACAACCCCCCCTCCCCCCCAAAAAAGGAGGTCTATCTAGAATGATCGGTTCAGTTCATTCATCCCTTCCAGCTGCACTTGTCCAGAGGACACACCAACAACGCCTCCCACCCCACATCCCAAAAAAGAGGTATAGAATTCACGGACCACCAAGTGAAGAACCAGTGAACGTCAGTTATCTTAATGAATCCTCTCCAAAATGGCGCCCCTTTTAATTATGTTTGACAGCAGAAGCCGTAACTAATTTGACTAGCGTCGCGTGCAATTATGGCGCTACTCAACAGACTATGTTAGAATAAATTTCACAATACAATAATTTACACTAGTAAACTTAAAACCTATATTTTTATAGCCCAAAATATATTTTATATCACTGTAGTTTCAGGATAATATATAAATTAAACTTTTAATTTATCATACAAACAATTTTGTGAAATTAGTATTAGTTTCATAATTAATATTAACTATCCACAAAACAATGTCTAAAACAATGAGTGTGTGAGTGCGCGTCTAATATTTTGTAGTTGCTACTCCTCTAATTATTTCCAGGGGTGTTGTGGAGCCGGAACAGAGCTATGCATCGGAATTGGTCTTGAAGGCGGAGCGGCGCTTCGGCTAGTTATCAGAATAAAATATAATTTTCTCTGGAAATTAGACTTGTTTGTCTTTAAATGTAAATGTAAGGAACTTGTCTTTTCAATTAGTATGGTAGTTGAGACTTAATTATATTAACGATAGTTACAATATATATAATTATGTCAATTTAAACCACAGTGGAAGACAGGCACGAGCAAGCCTGTTTTTGTTCAAATTGTGTTTGAATACTCGCACCCCACACTCCCGACACCATAAATTATTAACTCCGACCCTGTTATCCCTGATTCTTTCACGATAACTGCCATCATTATTTCGTTACAAGTATTTCTAACGAATAAAGTACGAAAACATCGAGCATAGCCGTTGTCATGTGAATTAAGGGGCCGAGCTTACGACAGGTAACCAGAAACTTAATTGTTTAGGAGAAGTGCCACTAGATACCTTTTTATTATTAAATCATCTCATAGTTTTTGACCTAAAGTTTAGTTTATTAATTCGACATAACTTCAGTGCAATATATTAGAACATCACTAAATAGGTTTAGAATTTTATTAACATTTTTTGCGAGCTTGAAGAAGGTAAGTGCCCCACTTAGTCCCTCTCTATGCACCATTCTGTTACTATACGCTTATTGAAAGAACAAGAGATTTTTTGGAGGTCAAAACAAAATAGAAAGTTCTCGGGTACTTCCGGTGATAACCTTTCCATACATACCGGTCAAGATATTAACTAGTTAGTCAAAATACAAGAGTAACTCAAGTCATACTCATAAATGGATCAGAAACGTTGACCCGTAGAGTAATAAAAGGTAAATATACTTATAATTCGAAAAGGGCGTTAAAAAATTCTGGTAAGAAATAAATAAGACATAAAAATGTTCCGACTGAATAGATTCGGTCAAAGAAGAATGTCGAAACAATTTTTTTTTCTCCTAGCTTTGACTTGTTTATCTGATATAATTCAAAACTTTCCCTTGGCCTTGAAAACTGGCCGGCGATCTATCAAGGATGCCCCTCCCCTCACCATCCTCATAACCCCTTACCCACACCACAACGATTCCGCCGGCTACAATCGAGAGCGCAGGAAATCATAATTCATTCATCCCATCAACTTGTTTCGATTCACAACAGACTTGGCTACCGGGAGAGGTTTCTTCCTATACCTTCTTTTTTTCAGTGTCTTAAAAAAACTATTTTTTTCAAACAAACGCACCGCCTTGTTGTTGTTCATTCATTGTTTGGGCTTTAAGTCGGTCACTTTTCAAAACACTCACAAATAAGGAGAAAAGCGTTAACTCCACCTAACGAAGGTAAAGCTGGTTGCCCACTAGTATATAGAGGCAAGGGGTAGCAAGACATAGCAAGCCACGACGCTGCGTCCACTTGCCGGAGGCGCGGCAAGACATGTCATCGAACGACGTGCGCGCCATTTTCATTGTTCCCAAGATAGTGCTAAATCTAATGTGTCATGTCCGACAGTGAGTCTGCGGATGAAGTGTTTCTGTTAGGAGGAAGAGTTGGTGAAAACGTGAGAGGTTAGAACGTAGGTCCATAAGATGAACAACAACAAAACTTTGTTTAGTGAGTTTCATCACCTTTTCCCAGAACTCTTTAGACAAAAAGAGATTTATAAAATACTTGAGAATATATCAAGAAAAGTTTTACGAAATCTTGATACTATCGAAAGTCAAGACACCTAATTCCGGGAAGCCATTTTGTCTTAAGCGAGCTGCCTGAGCCCTCCCATGGCAGGGGGCGGCGAGGTAACGCAAGACACTGCGTCTCCAGAAGTCCCGAGACTTTTCTGACAACGGTGCTTTCTGCGATATTACATAAGCTTCCCCCACCCCTGAAAATTAAATATTTTTCTGTTTTTCAACTATTTTGTACCATTTCGCACTCAAGTATAGGGTTTTTCACCGTAACAATTTTGTAAAAAGAAAGAGACATAATTATTTAACAATTTGGGGAGCCCAAGTTAAGCATATCTTTCAGCTCTGCCAATAATTTTTGTTTTTCTTATACCAATCATATTTATGTATTGTTGTGCAACATTATGCGCCGTTTTGAACTCAAGTATGGCGTTTTCTAGATTAATAGTTTCTGAGATATTGGCAAATATATTAATACAATTCCGTGAGCTTTAGTTGTACAGAGATACTACTTAAGTTTCAACGCGATAATTCCCCAATGCTATGGAGTAAGTAAATAAGTAAGTCTCTCAGAAAGTTATTTCCTTTAACCTCTTTAGAGGAAATGTTTGTACAGCAATGATTTAACTCTACCATTTTAGATTCAATAGTCAATATTTACTAATTTTATTGGTCAAAAGTTGTACCATCTTTAAAAGATATAAGGTACAAAATCAGACCTATTTGACATTAATAACAAAACAACTATCTCATTACGTATAGGTAGGAGGGCTATGTCTAACATTATACTATTGTGTATTTTTATTGAAAAATTATTAAGATAAAAATCAACGTTTTATTTGGGTGCAATACAATTTTTTTATATTTGTATAAGNGTTGTATAAGAGAGCCACATTGTAATTAGATGGATAAGAAACGGAGGATCTAAAGACCTACATAACTTGAGTTTCCAAAAAACAAAAATATACTTATTGTATTTGTGATTAAAGTAAAAAAAATATATATATAAGGCGGTGCAAAATTGATCCAAAAAGGTGGAATATTTAATTTGGATTCCTTTGCTTCATTTATTTCTCCTACTCAACTTTTAGGGAACAAAAAAATATATTTTATTTGGCATTAAGGTCACCGTTCCCTATACCCTTTTCAAAGTAAATTTTTTCCCTTTATAAACCATCATAGTCTAAAACGCGTACTTTCAGAAAGATAGTTTTAATGAAAGTAGCACCAAAATTTACTTTTGAAGTTTATAGGTGCATATATTAGGTATTACCACTTTTTTGCTATATATCTTTCCTTTTTTATGAATATCAACACACAGGAAGAAAACCATTGTAATTACGGCACTGCTCGTAATCAATTATCTTAAATTTGTTTTAAAGTTGCCTGGACACGGGAATTGAACCAGGGACCTTTGGCTTGGCACCCTATTGTTCTAGTACTGAGATTACCAGGACTCGTCCTATGCTCAGGTGTTATTCTTCACTCATAATTTAATGCTGAGTCTATGTTGGACGAGTGGAAATCGTCTGCTATATACGAGCGACCATTAGTATTGCTAGTTATCAGATGCGACAGCCTTCTGAGACTCATTAGGGCTGTCATGCTGCCAAATTTACAATGAAAAATTGTCTTTAGTTTAAGATTTAAGTTAGTTGACATGTGGTTCACTTGATAAGGACATTGTCGTAGTAACAATGATTTGCATCCTTTGTGTTGATTTTAATAAAAATAAAAAATTATAATTTTACTACTATAAAGTCACATGGATGACCCACTCACTGACATTAATGTTTACCCACTTCCAGGTGAGCCAGAAACTTGAAATTTTACACACTTATAGCTTTTAAATTGTAACCGACGGTAAAATTCTAAAAAGTTAAAAAATTTAATTTCTAGCCCCTGAAAAAAATTCAAAATGGTGGAGCAACTTTGAAGTCGGTGCGGACCTTTCTTTGAAGGTGTCTTGTGGCTAAACGGTAAGGCCTATAAAAAAACGGACCTGGAATTACATTAGTTTACATTCACTTGCAAAGAAAACTCACGAGGGGTTTGGGGATGGAGCCCTCAACGAGCAAAGCGATCTCCTTATACATAGGCCTACACCTTTAACGTCCAAGGTGATCTTTTGCACCACCTCCTACTACCTACTTTGGCTATACACTTATGCACTAATTACACTAATCTGTTAGGGATTATTAAGGTTGAATTTAAAGTAAGTGTATTCGCATTTGCGGGAAGGCAGATTGGAAAACCATTTTAGGAAATTTCAGTACATCCGACTGGTATTCGAACCCCAAACTTCCCATAGTAAGCAATTTAGACTATTGCGAGAGTAGAGACCTAGAAGATGCGGTCACCAAATCTGGTTCCACTTTATTGCCACAAGGGTTTATCATTACTCATACTTTATAAACCAACAACCTAGGACAGAAACATCCAATTAACAACAGTAAACAAACACCCTGCCCTGAGGCCAAGAATTGTATTTGATAAATAACACGATCCTATACCAAAACCATGTTAACTAAGCGCCCAGCCACTCGATCTGAACAGATTGTTATCAGGTGGCCATATTACATGTGTCCTTTCTCGACTATTCATATACTGAAAGATTGATTGAATCGCGAAACTAGACTATAGATACGACCCTAGGGACAGTATATAGATAGAGTCGAGATTTGAACCTTGGTAACTTTCCATTAGATCTTAATTCTGAACGTATTGTTGTTCGTATACCGTAAGATTGGTAACTCCAACACTATTTTGGTGGTCCATCTCTCTTGATCATTAATATAACATTGTTACGGGGGAATTGTTTAGTTACTAATCTAAATCCGGGCTAGAACAAAATAACGAACACAAAAATCTCCATGAACATGTTCGTTTTTCTGTTCGCCGTAGTCGGCCACTCCATCATTCCACAATCTGTTAAAATAATTGAAATAATAATATTATTATTAATTAACACATGTAGGAGATTATAATAGTTACTATTATTAATTTTAAACATGTAGGAGATTATAATAGTTACTATTACTAATTTAACACATGTAGGAGATGATGATAGTTATTATTATTGATTTAACACATATAGGAGATTATAATAGTTACTATTATTAATTTAACACATATATGAGATTACAATAGTTATTATTATTAATTTAGAACACACAAAGAGATACAGTCGCCAAAAGAAATATGTAAGCATATTTACAGAAATCAAAACACACGTGTGACTCCACTACTTTCCTGCCATCGACTTCATGTTTGTGGAAATGTTGACAGAGGCGTCCAGACTAAAACAGGACCAAACACGAACATCCTTTGATGCATGGGGCAAAAGCCGACAACTGGTGGATCGGGGCCGAACAGAACAACGAACAAATTTGGTTACAATGTTCTGTTCAAAAAACCATCCATACTTGTTACGAACATGTTCTTGTTCGTTGTTCTGTTCTAGTCTGGACGCAGCTCAAGGAGTAGATACAAGAAGGGTTTGTTAGAAAATGAAACATACCTGTATTAGCGTAGAGAGCTCGTAGGGTAGCAACAGAGGAAATCATAGGTGAGCCCTCAAATGAGATCCAAGCCCATGTCCTCCACTTCAACGGCAACACAAGTGCAATGCGAATTGGATGCCTTCAACTGTTCGTCCACTGCTGCGGGCTAAAAACAGACACTCTCATAAGCCATGGACATGACGCTTTTTCCACCCTCATGAATAAGAAGTATTTTCCATCAAGTTATCCCTCCCTCTTTTCCACCCCATCTTTTCCCCTTAGGCTAGACCAGTATTCGGACAGCTGCAACAAGAAATAATTACTTGAGGAAATAATACTTTGAGTTTCTTTTATTTGTCCTTTTAAAACAATAGAAGGTTAAAAATGAGGTCCAGCTTGCCTTAGCCTGTATTATTATTATTGTATTAATAGGCTTTTGTGACATAACAAGCCATCAGTGAAAACAATACTAATCTAGTACTATTTTTAAACTTCTAAATAATAAAAAATTAACTTAATTGTAAAGTAACCAATATTGAAAAATAGTAGGCCTAGAATAACTATTATTTGCTTTTGATGATTGTCAAAATTGACAAACGTAGAACGCTTAGCTCTGAACATGTCTACATTAAAGTAGTTTTAAAATTGTTTATGAAGAATTGTGAAAGAAGTATCGGTAAGTCAGGCTGGGCGCACACAAAAAAAGCAAAGCAAAACAAAACAAAAGAGTTTTTAATTTATTATGCCTCCAAAATAATTAATTCAATTTATTCAAATGAGACTGCCACACACCGGTTAATCAAATTCAAAAGCCCTTCAAAGCAAATTTTTTGGTACTATCCAAAAGGCAAAATCACCAAAAGGCATTATAAATCGCAAATATTCATGCCTGAAACCGAAACACAAGGCGGCGATGGTACGAGGAAAAGCATTTTTGTCTGCGCATGCGCCAACCATTCCAACAATCTCGGTCACAGTGCGTGCACGCCCGGTATTGCAATAGGTTGTCATTAAGGTCATTCGACCATCAACATTTTATTGCATTATTTTAATAAGTGTATAAATATAAGCTATAAATATTGATTCAATTAT
>CABFOV010008804.1:0-21964 GCA_902141375.1 Timema poppense
CTGTGCCGGGACCGAGGATTGAACCCCGGCCGCCAGCACAGAAGTCTGACACCTTACCCCTAGACCGCCAGGTCACCGACTGCATAAAGAAACTTTCAAAATTAGGGAAAGGGGGTAACACAAATTTCAGAGTTATCTTTTGTTTCTAATCTTGGTTATAGTGGTAACGTTTTAATTAGGTATACATTTCAAAGAATTTTTTTTTGTAGTTTTAATTTAATATTTTGTTTATTACTTACATCTAAATCGATATAATCAAGAATTTTAGGGGAAAAAAGGCAACATTATACCTTAAAACTGTCCGGCGGGTATAATTTACGTTTCCATGTATAATTTTTAATTTAAAAATATATATTTGGATGCAGTTATAATCATACATAAAAGCTATAATAACTTCGATATTCAATTTTCAATCATATCCGCATTTGTATAGTTATCGTAATACTATTGGCAGCATAAATCCCATCAGTAGAAAGTAGCTGCGTTATCTCATTTATTGATCAGTGATCACTCATTTGTAACTGACGATCTCAGCGCATCCATTACAGTCTCTGCATTAAAATAAAATTGAAGAATGACCCTGTGCATGGGACGACTCCTGGATAGCTCATTGGTTAGAGCAATGGCGTACTAAGCTAAAGCATGCTTGACAGCTTTGCTCTCCCAGAACTGTACGCCGAAACTTTGAACACAATTGAATTGTATTAGTATAGGTACGTGTATGGGGATTTATATAACTTTTGGTTCAAACAAATCATATGTGCAATTTGGACTATGAATTCCCAAATATCTCGTATAGACTAATAAAGTAGAGAGTAGCAATAAATAATTGTATAGTAGATGATGCTGCATTTTAGTAGAGGTAGAGTGGAAAACTACTACTGAAAATAACACCACAGTATAAAAACCCGGGACTCAAACCTCGGACAGCAAGACAATATGAAAGTGTCAACTATGTATTTCTGCAAATCGGGCAGAGTTAAAGTTTAAAATAAGAATTTTAGAAACCTGATTATATTATATTAGGCTTTTACTTACAAATTAAACTTATAAAATTTAAAAAACTCTAACGTTTGATTTGAAATTTCCAAAAATAACTTTAAAATATTAACAAAAAAAGGTAATAAATGAACACGAATAAATCAAACACGTGCTTTACAATGTAAAATGCAAGAAAAGTTGTTAACATCTCTACTCTTGCATTATGCTAAGTATAATATATATTTACAATTACTTGCTTCAGAAGTAATAGCTACCCCCTCCCAATGCAACCCTCTCCAGTTAAGTTGCAGTCTCACCAGGATTGTGTTTTTTAATAACAAAACAAACAGGATACACAGTTCATGGCCTGCATTATCGTCTCATTTCGACACAGGTGTGTTGAAAAATTGCATTTATAAAATATATCTTGTCTATAAAAATACTCTTATTGAACATGATTTCCTTGAGACGACTTTAAAATGTCTAAAAATGAATCAAAAATGTCGCAAATAAAGAATATATGACCTCCAATTCAAAAATGACCAAAAAAGACCAAATATTTACCTATAAATAATACATTTCTACCACTAAGGGATCATGAACGGTGTATATATACGTATGTGATGAGCCAAAAAAATAAGACACGCCATTAAAATTTGGGATAAGGAAATAAATAAGGAAAATAGTTATAATCCCCAAAAATATAATTGAGTTTCTTGATAAAACAAGATAAATAAAACACATAATTAAATCTAAATTAAGAGTTTAATACATTTTATATTCGCGTTTTACATTAAACAACCAAGATAAAATATTCGGAAATATTATTGGAATGAAAAATTTCGACGTATAAATTTGATCTAACAAAAATATTTTAAATGTATTCCGTTACTTTGATGTGTCCTTTCTAGTGTCAGGCTGGTAGTCTATTAATGCATGCATTTTTTATATCAAGCCATTTATTTGGAGATTAGTTTTATTTTATAAGCTTGGTTAAGCTAATTTTGTACCAGCACCAGAGAGAAGGAGCCATTAAAAGCATTTCCTGGATTGTCCCGTGCAATGATAGATTTAAAATGACATGGACCTTTCCAATCCAACACGATTTTATTTTCAAGAACCATACGATATTTTAGGTCCATATAAAGACTACGATATTTAGGTGTTTTTTTTCTTAATTTCAGGATCCATATACACACAACATTCACGTAAAATAACGTTCAGTTAACGTTTTCCGTAACGTTCACTTAATGTAAGTAGACTTGTGTTTAATCAGGATTCACGTAACGTAACAATTCGATCAAAACACAGACAATGAACGTGGACTATTTGAAAACAAATTGTTCATTAAAGTGATACTCCAATAATTAAAGAAGGTTAGGCTGCAAGTACTTTACATTAAAAGCTTCACTGGAGCTACAGAATAAAGTGAGACAAGAGGCTACGACGTTTTAGAGTTCGCGAAACGCGGACAAACTTCAGCGAAGATGTCATCTGTATTCTATAAACAAACAAATGAAGTACTAAACTGCCCTGTTGAATTTGCTTGCAACATGATTAGCTAGTTATAACACGTGGTACCCTTCACTTAACGTTCACACATGACGTAATGGGAAAGCTTTCCCCTGGTAATACTCAGGTAACTGAGCGTTTAGTCAACGTTAAGTTCACTGCTCTGTGATAGCTTCTATTTAAAAACGCGAGAAACTTTTACGATGCGTGGACATTAAGCTAACATCAATAGAACGTTAAGGTTATATTTATCCCGGTGTAGTCCTAGTATTATTAGGTGTTCTCTATTAAGGCGGGGGCATTCCTTTTATCACTGAACTTAGACCGCCAATGCAACCTGTCCTCTGCCTCCTCCTTTAGCGTCCAGAATTTTGAATTTTCTTATTTCCTTCAAGTCATCTAACATTTTAATCCTTCCTAAGCTCCTCTTTCCCTCAACATGGGACTTCTATAACGTCGTGCAGAAAACATTTCCTCCTAAGGATGTGTCCGATCCGGTTTGCTTTGTGCAGAAGAATCACATCCAAAATGGTACTCTTATCACCCACTCTTCTTAAGACTTATTCATTTATATGACCCGCCTCGGTGGCGTAGTTGGCTAACGTGCTAGTCGTGTTGAGCTCGACCGCCGAGGACGGGGAGATCGAGGTTCGAATCTTGGTCGGGTGAACTGAGGGTGGTTTTTCCTAAATGGTTTTCCACTCTACCTCCACGCAAATGCGGGTTCACTTCCTCAAATTCAACCTTCCCAATTCCTATACCATTAGCGTAATTAGTACTTAAAGCGTATAACCCGAACGGGTAGTAAGACGTAGTGCTAAATATTATTAATATTATTATTCATTTATCCCCGTGTTTGTCCACCAGATATTGTCAAGTTTTCTCCAGCACCACATTTCAAAGCTCTCCAAGTATTTATTTTCCATCTTCCTAAATGTCAAAGTTTCTGCTTTACACAGAGCAATGCTCCAAATGTAGCATTTAATCAAGTTTCTTCCTTAGTTACAAACTAAACTTGCTGGTCAGTATCATATAAATATCATATGTACTCCTGTTATGGTTTAGTTGACTTTGGACTAAATTCAAACAACATATACTCGGTGATGAAGATTGGTATTGAGATGATCAGGACCAATGCAGGACTGTTGGTAAAATATATATTATAGAAGTATCGATAAATAAGAGGAAGAGATAATAGAATCAATATTTCGGTAGTGAGATATTGATGTTGTAGCTTTATCGTATAGTTTAGGAAAAATATGCCTCTGAGAAATCGGCTGTGATTATAGACAAAGCCTCCCCTTCACAATCAGAACCAGACTATATGAGGTACGTGAGAACTCACGTGCCATTTTCAATGAACCATTTCCGATGATTCATTTTTCATCAAAATGAAAGGATTTTGTTCACATGTATCATGATGGTTATGATTAAACTGATCAACTACTGTTTCATGGTGACCTGGCGGTCTAGGGGTTAAGGTGTCAGACTTCTGTGCTGGCGGCCGGGGTTCGATCCTCGGTCCCGGCAAAGATTTATCTGATTACCAAACCCTTCCTTCACCTCTGACAAGACATCTTGTGAATGTGGGGAATGCCAGGTCTCCACCGTGGTTCGGATTCCACGTTAAACTGTAGGTCCTCCATTTCATCTCACAATCACCCTACCATTACACATTAGCGTAAGTTCGTATAACCCGAACGGGTAGTAAGACGGGGTGCTAATAATAATAATAATAATAATACTGTTTCATTTATAGATATGGTGCCATTTAAAATAAATGCAAGCTGTAACTTGTGGAATATATATGCCGTTATCACACGAGTAAGAAAATATATTAAATAAAAAGAAGCGTAGATAGCACATATTTCATTAAAAGCTTTTAAGGCGTATCCAGAGTTTGATATAAGTCTATACTGGAAAACAATGATTGAGGACTTAATCAAACATAAGTTGCAAGTGATTGCAGTGTAACGTTAAATTTAAATAAATATCTACATTCGAATAAAAATGAACTGACTAAACCCTTACTTTAAAAGAAAAATGAATTCAGTTTTTTATTTTACTGTACTGTACAAGCTCTCGCTGTTAATTTTGTTTTCATTTTTCAATGATGATCACTAGGAATGAAAGTAGAACTCCTTTTTACTTTTGATGAAAGCTTTAAATAATGATTCAGTCAAATGAAATTAGTGTTCTGACGTTCATTTTGTATTTATTTTCAATTAATCATGAGAACTGGCCCTAAGAGACCATGTTTCATAACGATAAAGAACAACTCTTGTATCACAGACTGATACGTGGAGTATTTCCTCAGGATACAATTTAATTGCTGGATATATTTTAATTAAGTTAAAACGATCTTGTAAAATATTATGCTCTATCTTGGGGGCGAGACAAATAATGATAGCTCACTGGTACAGCATTGATGTACAAACCTAGATGGCTTGGGTTCGATTCCTGTGTCCAGCCGTTATTTTACATGTATTTGAATTTCTTGGTAAACTTTATTTTAAATTTTTACAATATTTACTATATGTATTGGTAAAAATAATTTGTAGTAAATTTTTATAATTTCATTATAAATAATAATAATATTTAGCACCGCGTCTTACTACCCGTTCTGGTTATACGCTTTAAGTACTAATTACCCTAATGGATTTGGAATTGGGAAGGTTGAATTAGATGAAGTGAACCCGCATTTGCGTGGAGGGAGAGTGGAAAACCATTTAGGAAAAACCACCCCAGTTCACCCGACCGAGATTCGAACCTTGATCTCCCCGTCCTCAGCAGTCGAGCTCAACATGACAAGCGCGTTAGCCAACTACGCCACCGAGGCGGGTCATTTTAAATAAAGTATTGTTTTTATTAGCACTGTGTCTCCATTTATGTTCAGGCTATACGCATTATTTACTGATCACACTAATGAGATAGGTTTGAGGAAGGCTGAATTTGGAGGATGTGTACCCACATTTGTATGGAGAGAAAGTGGTAGGCAATTTTTAGAAAAATCACCCTCAGTACACCCGTCTGAGATTCAAACACTGATCTCCCTGTCATCGGCTGTCTAGTCAAATAAAAGATGACGCCTTAGACCATGCGGACACCAGAAGCAGGTAAAGTATAATTTAAATAACTGTTGAAAATAATACGTTGTCGTTGAAACAACCCCGTTAATGCAAGAAGTTGGTAAAGTGTGAGTACATTTTAAAACTACCATAGATTTTAACTGAAGTGAAACGCCATTTAATAAATAAAACTTTCGCATGAATTAATAATGCATAATACGTAATGGGCTTGTTGTGTTAAAACGGTATTTTCTATCTTTCTCACGTTCGTATTCATCTGTTTGCTTTGAGGGCAAGGGGAAAACGGGGCTTGTTAAATAAAAACTCTTTTTTTTTAAAAAAAATATTGATGTCTTAATTGATGCTTTTTTGTGTGAGAGAGGAAAAAAGTGTGAATTTTTAAAAAGTATTTAAGTAGATTTTCTAGTTAATTGTGAAGTGAGGTTGAAGGAAGTTTGTTATTTGGTTTTGTGAACTACGTAGAAGAACGGGAAGTTTAACGATCGTGAGACTAAAACTGGTACATGCATTTTCACTTTGTTTCTAGACGATCTAAAACAGTTCTTTCATGTTCAGGTTTATAATTTTTTTTTGTACCACATGCTGTCCTTTAAATTTTAGGAAGATTGACATGTCCCCACCTGGTAACCATAGGGACCAGACCTTTTTTTATTTTCTAGTATCAAGAGATTTTTTTTCTCTTATGTGATTATGACCCATTTTTACGTTTTATGAGAACATGAACTCAAAACAAGTGGATTTCACAATTCTGTATGTTCCCATGTCTGTCTTTGTGTCCATCTGTCTGTCTCTGGATCAAAAACGATTTGATGGTTAATTTAATTATGACAAATAATAGATAATTCAAAAGTTTTGGAAATTGATTTTGTAAACTGAATTCAAAATGGGAATATGTAAATTGTTTTTCATAATAAATAAGAATACGTTTTAATTTTGACAAAGAATAAATAATTTAAAAGTAGATTAAAACTCAATTGTTTTTTACTATATGAGATTTTTAAACATTTTTAACAATTTGGTTTAAAATAAATAAATATTTATATATAGACTGATAATTGTCATTTACAAGTTGTTTGTTTTTTGAGTAAAACTTATTTAAGGGTTGTTTACTAAAACACTTATTTTTAGTTTCTTAGAAGCTATAATACATAATATTAGAACGTTTGTGCTACTGAATTATACGATTTTATTATTTTTAAATTTAAAGTTTGCCAGTTATTAAAATTAATACATTTTTTATGCCGCGTCTTACCAACATTTTAGATTATACAAATTTATAATAATAACGTAAAAATAGTAGGTGTGAAGATAATAGAATTGAGAAGGAATGTCCTTGCACTTGAGTAGATGTATGGTGAAAAAACCATTTGGAAAAAAATCTCAATAAACCCGGATCAGATCCGAACCCTGATATCGTGAGAATGACGCATTTAGATAGTGGATGTAGCCACTTTGACGTGGCGTTCTGTGGATAGACTCAGTTGTAAAAGTACCCATATCAATGAACTCGCGGATAAAACTTCTAGGTTATCTTATCTGATTGGCAGAGGCTTGAGACCCAGCAGGCTATAATGAAAGGAGTTCATCCCATAAGGTATCCCACTTTATATCCATGTAAATGAATGTATAGTATAATTCCTTTAAATTTGACCTTTAAAATCCTTACCCTGTGATTTTAATTAAATGAAGATAGTCGGGTCAGGTAGTATGACGTTGTGCAAGCATAAATAAACAAATTAATATCAAAATATAATTTATTTTATTATGATATTGAAATTTAGGGTTGAAACTATTGAATCAAAAGCCACATCCTAAAATGTTAAAGACCCTTATCCAACAGTAAAAACATTTGATAAAGATCTATTTAAAATATCTACTTATACGCCAAGCTGGCCCATTTGATAAATTTAGTTGATTTTTCAAATTTGAACTATACATAGCTGTATCTAAAACAATTTAGGCTTCCGCAAATCAGTTTTAAATATCTTATAAGCCAATTATTTTCGTAAACATTTTTTTTAAATTTATTGATACACCTATAAATAATTAAGATATTATTTACTCGAATCAGTGTTCGAATGGGTTAAGGATTCATTCTCTCGATAGATTGGACTGACGTTGATGGGCTCTGGGTTTGAAGCCTGGTCAGATGAAATGAATATACTTTCTCCTAAATGGATCCGACCCTCCCTCTACTCTAATTCGCGTGGACACTTCTTCTAAACTCAACCTTCCTCGTCATTAAAACATAAACGTAATTATTAAATATTTGAATAAAGCACCCGTTTGTACAATTATATGTACTGTACATGACCAGCGAAACTTGAGAATTTTAAATTATCTTTATAACGGATACGGACGCATCAGAAATTGTATTAATTAATTTTGGGTAATAACACCTGGACATGGGGATAGAACCCAGCGAGCTAAGCCAAGGGTTTTAGGTTTGATTTTCATATTCAAATTATTATTTTTTTAAATATATACATATAGTAATAATTATAATGTCTAGCTCAAATAGGTAATAAAGTAGAGTGCAAAAAATCTTAAAATTTAGGACACACCCATTTATAGCTTTATGTACATTTTTTTTATGAAGTTGACCTCTGTAATCTTTGGGTAGAGTGCTCACTTCAGGACTCAGTGGGTTCAAACAAAGATGAAGTCGACGATTTTTTCTTGATCGTAAAAAATCCGTAGCACAACTTCCTTCCGAGGGGAGGTAAATCTATCCATTCCATGTCAATTGTGGCATGTAGAACATCCCTCTAAGATATGGTAAACTAGCTTTCCCGGAAAAATTGGTAGTCTCTTTCGCTTTCGCTCATAAAATTATCGTGTGCTAATATATTCAGTCAGTTCAGAAAGTGTATTTTAAATACACAGATAAATGAAAAATAAAAATTGGTTGATATGAGTAAACTCTTAAAAATGTTCAAACTGGGTCATAAGCTGAAAGGTTCATTGGTCCATTTACAAGATACAGGGTGTCCCAAATAAAACCAGCCCCAAACGCACAGTATTTCAAATTCTGTGTTCAAAATGTGCTTCACCAGCCGATATGCTTAGTTCCACTCGCCGACTATTAAATGCTTATTTATTGTAACCATGCTTTGCTGCTGATGGTGCACATTTTGAACATAAGGGTCGATACACACAGAATGCTAATCTAAGATATGCTGTGCTGTGCTGTCCCCTGCTAAGACTTTGTAAATTTTGTTTCACACTTATTGCTAAGTTAAGGTCCCTCCTTTCACCCCCGAGTTCAGTGTTGTTTCTTTCTGATCTGCTCCAGTGAACTTTAGTTATGATGTCATTCTCCAAGATGTCTTGTTTGAGTTCAGATGATAGTACTGATGAATAAAAGATGCTGCTGTTAGCAGCTGTTTTGGAAGACGAAGAAAATTTAGGAGGTGGAGGTTTGACTTGTTCAATCAACGATTCCATTTTAATATAAAAACATTTATTAAATATAAAACCTAAATATAATACTATTTAAATACATGTGAAACAAACTGAAAACTAGATTTCAACACTTTTCTGGTAATTTTCATCGAACCAGCACTGCGTCTGTTCAACACGGAACTCAAGTTGCGTTATGCGCATGCACAACGTAAGATTGTTAAAGATGGGAGATGGAAAAATTGCCCGGCCATCAATCTGAAAAAATATAGTGCGTCTTAGCAAGGTATAGTTTAACCTAGCTTAGATTAGCTTATATTAGCTTTCTGTGTGAACCAACACATTTTAATACATGATCCACTATATTTATAAGGAGTTAACAGAGCAAATCTTAGCTTCGCTTAGCTTGGCTTAGCTTGGCTTAGCTTAGAATTATGTGTGAATCAGCCTTAAGAATTTTAAATACTTTGTATTTAGGGCGGGTTTTATTTTCGACACACTGTATATCTACCACCAAAAGCTAATCGATCCAAATATGGAGTGCTTTATAATTCGTGTATTGGCTGTAGTCATTTGTCAGAATTAAATCAGGTTACACAGAGTAATGACCATGAAATGATGATAGCGGCCGGTTGATCACTAATTGACTAACACAGATGGGAGATTTGTACAGTTTATTAAATTATAAGCACTTTGTCATCGGTCGAATGAACAAAGAATAATGTTTTCTTTACAAACTATATTTTACGCATCGAATGACATTTATATCTTCTGCACTGTTTTTGTTCCTCTCTTGTCTGACTACCTGTCCGGGCCACGGGCCTATTTACACTAATGCAGGGAGGGAGAGGGGAAGGTATACTTTAGATTAAGTGTTCCCACGCTCACGTTAAATAGAACAAGAAACCATCTAGAAATAAATGGTTACGATATAGCACACTGACATTCACTTTTATCCTAAAATAAAATTATCTACTAATAACTCATAGGTTTTGTGGAACGAAATAATATACATTGTTGCAGAACCATGATGTTAAAGAGCTAATCAATCACATTCCATCAAAGAGTATAAACGAAATAATATACACTGTTAAAGAAACACTAGGTAAAGAGGAATAGCTCTGTCCACCAAAGAGCACAAAAATTTATTTCATCTTCATGAGAAAAAATAAATAAATAAATATATATATATTTGCGTATACCTCGTATAGTATTGGTTTTATAAAAATATATTTCAAATAAACAATTTTTAACTTTAATATTTCTATAGTTTTGCCGTTATATGTTATTTCTGTATCTCAAATATTTGCCAAGCTATGATCAAAATTTGAAATTAATGCTAATGTATGATAACCTCAAAGTAGTTTTAAAGTAAAAATTAGAGTGGCCATTTTGTTTGCAATATTTAATATATATAGAAAACTTAATAATCTGGTTAAAGCGAATTTCTAAAAAAATCGATTTTATCTCTTTTTTTGCTCTATAGTAAACTACCACACTCTTAATTTTACCGCTATATTATCAACATACCGTATATCAATTTATCAGTTTATTATGTCGATATAGAAGACGAGATGACTACAGCTTACAAAATGAATGGAAGCATTATTAATTATCAGCATTAATTCTGTTTTCAACCATTGAATATGTCTTCCGAGGCATATAAGTCTAAAACCTGTGGTTGAAAATTCAGAGGCACGGAGAGGGGGGGACGAAGTGAAAAGTTTAGTCACTCATAATACTAACCTCTCATCCGTTATAAGCCGCAAACTTTTCTTCCCTTTTAAGGCCTCAGAAATACCGAGATAGTAATTAACCTATCTAGTGAACACCGCAGTACATGAGTTACTTAAATACGAGTTGTTTTGTGAAGCGTTTATATAATTGTAGAGAAAACCGGGGAATACGTGGATAAAGAATAAATATATGTATATGCTATATTGGTATTTGTTTCCATTGACAGAGATCGGTTTTATTATTATTATTATTAGCACCGCGTCTTACTACCAGTTCGGGTTATACGCACTTACGCTAATGTGTAATGGTAGGGTGAGGGTGATTGTGAGATGAAATGGAGGACCTACAGTTTAACGTGGAATCCGAACCACGGTGGAGGCCTGTCATTCCTCACATTCGCAATATGTCTTGTCAGAAGTGAAGGAAGGGTTTGGTAATCGGATAAATCTTTGCCGGGACCGAGGATTGAACCCCAGCTGCCAGCATATAAGTCTGACACCTTACCCCAAGACCGTCAGGTCACCGAAAAGAGATCGGTTTTCAAATCGTCGTCGGGAAGGTTTCTCACATTTTAATATACTAACTTCCCCTTATATATTAATTACATGTAAACCTATGTTCACGTCTTGAAAGCTAACAGTATTAACTCCACTGACTACACTATAAGTATATCTCATACGATATATTATATAACATAGTCATTGTGGAATAATGAAAAGAGAACGTTCTTCTTTTTTTAGGCGGAGGCAGCCCGAGGTAAACATTTCGCTCAGGCGGGATTGCTTTTTGGAACCTAACCTCTTCATATACTACCGGTGGATAGAAGGAGAATATGAAAATAATCTCCAAGCCTAGTAACTCCAAACGTAACGTAATCTGGGCGTGATAGGAAAATAATCTGAAGGGAAAGTCTACAAATAATGGTAATCATATTCCGAACGTTTTACCGTGAGATTGTACGAGAACGGTTAAGATTGCAAAGAAAATTAAAAGACCACATTTATTCTTCTTTTTATTTTTTAACAAGAAAAATCATTTAAGTGCATCAATTGTCAAAATGGTGGATGTAAAAAAAAAGAATTTTTTTAAATTGGCACTATATCCGAGATTATTCACCACAAAAAACGATAGCAATATGTCTAAATTCATGTTACCGTATTATCAAAAAGTGAATGATTGTTATGCTTATTAACTCCACTATTTTGCCCAAGCTACATTAGGTTTAGTTGGTGTTCTGTTTGGAGCCACCCTCGAGCCCTTTTAAGCCGCCTCAGCTTTTAGGGTTAGCAAAGGGCACGTCCTATACCGGTATAGGACAACTGGGCGCACGCGAACTGGGTGCCAGAATAACTGGACGTTAAAAAACCTTTTTTTATTTATTTTTGATCAACTTTTTTCTAATATAATGAAATGACTTTTTTATATAATATAGCAAAATGTACCATTTTTTATATATTCTTCATTTCAAATTAAAAAGTGATGTGTAAAAACAAAAAAATTAACCTTTTTTTTAACATCATATTTTTCAGTACAACATCGTATATTTTTCAATTACGTAAATATTCAGTTTTTGAGTTGTTTAAAAATATTTTAGTAGAGGAAACTTAATTAATTAATATTTATAAAGTTAACCTAACCTAACCTAACCTAACCTAGCTATTGCAATGGATTATACTATACAAAGAACATTTAAATAAAACATGATGTTGCGCATAATCAAAGAGTGCATATTTTGCATTTAATCATCACTTTTTAATTAAAAACAAAAAAGTGCATTGCATTATGCTAGAAAAAAATTGCATAACAATTTTAAAGAAAAAAGTGGGGTTACTTTTGGCACCCAGTTGTCTTGGCGCCTAGTAGCGGCACCCAGTTGACCGGATTTGGGCCTATACATCCATACATTACCTTTCTCATCTTGAAAGCTATGCGTACTTTAAGGAAAACATCCTGACACTGCTGTATTTATTATGGGAATGACAGTTCTGAGGCTTCGAAACCTCTAAAATAATCCTTAAGTATTTATCTTAAAATGATCTGTCTTTGCCGGGTTTTTTTTGTTGTTTTCTAAGCACCGCCTCTTACTAACCGTTCGAGTTATTCACATATGAACTATTTACGCTAATGATTTAAGGTATTGGGAAAGTTGGCTTTAGAAGGAGTGTACCCGCATTTGCCTGGAGGGAGAATGGAAAACTGTTTGGGGAAAACCACCCTCAGTACACCTGACTGAGATTCGAACCGCCCTGGCATTGGCAGTCTGGTCTACTGTGAGAGTAGCGCGTTAGACCATACGGCTAACGAATCGGGCTTAACCGTGTTAAAATATGACTTTATGAGTTTGAAGAAAGTTAGAACTATGTTTATAACCACTTATTTTGATTTTGTAAATGTGACACATTTTCCTAAGAACTACCGTTAAAATTATCAATGAATTCATAAATAATTTCAACATTATAAAGTTTAAACTTTATATTTCTTTCAGCTCTATTTTGGTGGGAGCCATCTGTTAAAATGATAAATCACCACCCAAAAAAAATTAAATTTCTTGACCAAGGCTAGATTCCTAGCTTGGACACGAAAAATGTATCAATGGGGAAATGTTCGTTTCCTCTTTCACATTTATTAATTAACGACCTGGGGTCTGGGTGCTGTGTATATTCTAAATTTATGTTAGTCATTAATCCCATTACTGATATAATGAGTCAGCTCAAAAAATTCAGGTTAATGATCTAAAACAAAAAATAAAAACATTTCTGATTAATTTATATTTTCACTGTTTTGATTGAAGAGTCAATAAAATAAAGGCTACTACACTTATTAATAATAATAAATGGTTCATTTCCTTGATGAATGGATAGGAATTCAAAGTTGATACTTTAATAATTATATTGATGGATGCTTACACAATTTTAGAGAAAGTTGATCTTTCGAATGAAAACGTAGAAAAAATTACAAAAACGATACACCAGCTGTACTAGGTTAATTTTGTCGTGCTGCGGGCAGTGGGCGTTATTGATTGGAAACTGTCATGGTGGAAGTTGGCTGACCAATAATCAGAGACCTTTACTTGTTTATTTAAAGTTTATATTTCCAATCAGGTTGAAAGTAATTTCCTTTTTTTTTTTGCATACTTACCCGCCTCGGTGGTGTAAATTGTCTGACGTGCTAGTTTCGTGTTGATATGGACTAACGAGAACGGAGAGATCGAGGTTCGAGTCTCGCTCGGATGAACGGGGTAGGGGTGGAGGGTTTCTAAATGGCTTTCCACTCTCCCTCTACTTAGATGTGGTTTAACTTCCTCTAAATTCAACCCTCCCAATTCCTAAGCCATTAGCATAATTAGTACTTAACTGTATAATCTGAAAGGGTAGGAAGACGTGCTTCTAAATAAATAAATAAAATTTAGCATACGTTACATAACATGCTTATTATAGGGTCTAAAATAAAGACTCTGTGAGATAGTAAAGGGCACTATCCAGATGGTTTGGTTGTATTATCTTGGGCCAGAGAAGCTATAAGATTTACTCCGACCTACAATCAGCCATACGGTTAGTATACTATACTAAAAACTTTCAAATAAGTGATTAAAATAATGTATTGTAATTTCTTACTTTAAGGACAGCATCATGTCACTATAGTCTTACATCTTATAAGAGATGGATTAAATACCTAAGCTATTATATTAGTTAATTACGGCTATAACCACATCTAAATATTATATTATTCTTATTTATTACTATTATTATTATTATTATTATTATTATTAGCACCGCGTCTTACTACCCGTTCGGGTTATACGCACTTACGCTAATGTGTAATGGTAGGGTGATTGTGAGATGAAATGAGGACCTACAGTTTAAAGTGGAATCCGAACCACGGTGGAGGCCTGGCATTCCTCACATTCACAAGATGTCTTGTCAGAGGTGAAGGAAGGGTTTGGTAATCATATAAATCTTTGCCGGGACCGAGGATTGAACCCCGGCCGCCAGCATAGAAGTCTGACACCTTACCCCTAGACCGCCTTTTTTTTTAATTTAAAAATGAAACTTGGGCACATGAATCGATCCCGGGACCTTTGGTATAGTAAATCGATACTCTATCCAATGAATTATCCAGGAATCGTCGCGTGCCCAGGATCATTCTTCACTTATATTTTAAGGCGGAGTCTGTGATGAACGCGTGGAAGCCATCATCTACATAGCTACATATGAGTGAACAATTAACCTCACGAGTTATCAAATAATGCAGTCACTTTAAACTCGGGAGAGCTTTATTCCGCCTATAGTACATTGGCAACTGTGTGGATGCTTATATCATGATGGAATGTATGTATAGCCAAGATATTATATTAATAAATTACGGTTATAGCCGTACGTTATACGAGTCTGATATTTTTCAAAGTGGTGGAAACTCATCTGCCGTATCAGAGTCTGGCAGCGAGTATCTAAAGAACAGACACCTCTTCTCAGGCTCCTCTAAGCCATCATAGCTGTGTCCTCCGAGCGTAGAGGTCATACGCCCAGCAAAAGGAATCACCCTTGAAGGACTTCCAGCTTTAGTTTCCCAGTGGGGACCTTGTAGAGGTGGCCTGATCAGATTTCCCGGTAGGTAATAACTACCAACCGCTCGCTTAGTGCGCGGCAAGTAGTGGAGGGGCCTACCCTTCCATTCTCTTTCACATAGACGACCTCGACCTATATTTAGCCACCCATAAGGTAAACCCTCTTGAATTGTGCCGGGGGCCGCCATGAGGAGTAACTCTGCAAGGATTACATGACGAGAAACATCCCACAGACAGGAGCAGAAAGCCTCTTTTCCGTTCGAGTTAGGGTAGTCACCATGAAGAGGCATTCTGCAAGAATTACATGACGAGAAACATCCCACAGACAGGAGCAGAAAGCCTCTTTCCCGTCCGAGTTAGGGTAGTCACCGTGAAGAGGCATTCTGCAAGAATTACATGACCAGAAACATCCCACAGACAGGAGCAGAAAGCCTCTTTCCCGTCCGAGTTAGGGTAGTCACCGTGAAGAGGCACTTTTCAAGGATGTACCTGACGAGGAACATCTCTCAGACAGGATCAGAAAGCCTTTTTCCCGTCCAAGTTAGGGCATCGCTACCATGGCGATAATAATTTCTAAACTTTGAAATTCCAGCCCCGACCTGGCGTTACCTACCCACTGCCATTTATTACAGTTTTTTCCCTCCGAATTTAATATTTTCCTATCCGCATCTTACTAACCATCATGTCCACACGAACTTAGCCACACTAATGGAGTAGCCACTTTACTATAGAATTTAAAGGGGATCTAGCCGCCTTTTCATAGTGGGATAGTATGCTATTTATAATAATCCACTCACTGAGCAGCTGTATGGGATTTAAATCCTGACCACTCCATCACAAAAAAAATATGAGCGTGATGCTCAGGCCACGTGCTTACACATGTGTATTCAACTAGTAGATTACCGACATGGTGCTAAAAAAAAAATTAGATATCTATGCATTATAACTTGTTTTATGGTATTGGGTATGAATTAATTTAGTTTGTAAGTCATGTGAAGATATAATTTACTTAATTTCAAAGGGCACGTCAAATACTTCAGTTAAAATAGTATAGGGAAATCATAAATAAAAGGTATACATATTAAGTTTAGAGCTATCATAAGAAGTGCGAATAATTTGAACTAAATCAGTTGATACAAATTGGTTCATTTTATTTTATTAAATTTAATCTTTTCGTGTATATTTTTTGATAAATATTCATTTATAACATTTTATTGTGCCTATTATATTATCCATACTATTCAATGTTCACTATTTGGGAGCAACTCCGGGCCACCACGTCCACCAGACTTAATTAACAGATGCGAACATTTTCTTGTGTGGGGTAAGTTGAAGCAATTCAACAAAATACCCTTTGCAAAGTCATGCCAAGATTTGAAAAGAGCATACAAAGAGGTATTACACATAATGGTAGCCATATTAAGGATATTATTTGTTTAAATTGATATTTCAAGGGTATGTAGAAAATCTTCAACTTGTTTTGTTATTTTAAATTTAATATGTAACATTTAGTTGTTAAAATAGTAAAGCTATAGTGTTACTAAATGTTAACACTTTCTGTACCACCCTGTATCATATGAGAAACTATGTAGAGTTTTACCAACTGTATTATTATTATTATTATTATTATTATTAGCACCGCGTCTTACTACCCGTTCGGGTTATACGCACTTACGCTAATGTGGAATGGTAGGGTGATTGTGAGATGAAATGGAGGACCTACAGTTTAACGTGGAATCCGAACCACGGTGGAGGCCTGGCATTCCCCATATTCACAAGATGTCTTGTCAGAGGTGAAGGAAGGGTTTGGTAGTCAGATAAATCTGTGCCGGGAAACTGTACTATTTTTATATAGGTTAGGTATCACGTTCCTATTGTCAAATTTATTTAACGGCGACGGGTCACGTGGATATGCCTATTAAAATAAATAATTGATTGCATCAAATTATTTATGACAATATTCACAAATAAGGTGTATATGTCAGGCAACTTCTATCCTATAGTTAGTGGATAAAAGGGAGAGGCCCTTGTGAGAATATTAAACAAAAAAAGTTTGCATCACAATAACATTTTAAGTGAACAAATATGTCAAATACGTCGTTATGTTGAAATATTGTTAAATAAGGTTCTGTAAAGAGAAAAAAAAGTCAAGCTAGACGTTAAAGCATTGCCTGACAAATGAGGAAGAATGCATCACTTTTTGCTATCGTTCCCTCCGTTGATGTAGGGAAAAGTAATTATACCCCATCTATGGTAGGAAGGGAGGCTTGAAAGGTCTTTTTTACTACCTAAATTCTAATAAATAATAAGAGTTCCGGCAGGGAAAAAAGGCCTTTCCGACCACCATACCTAGCATAATAGGATATATAGTCTGATAAATATATTATATGACGCCAAAAAAATTGAAAGAAAACATGTTCTGGTTTTTATTTAGTATGTAGTATTTATAATAAAATAATAAAAGTTGGCCAACACCGGAAGTGATTTGAGCACTACATGAAAAAATCTAGTAATAAATGACAACATTTTATTCACGCATTCTACAGTTAAAATATTCTCATTAGTTTGCTTTTAAAATTACTTACTATACTAAACATATATTTTAAAAAAAGGACGTGGGTTGGTCTTATAGATATTTCACAGATAGTTCTCAATATCTTTCTCATTTGAAACTGGATCTTTAGTCGTATTGTTACCATATTGACATATTTCACAATCTGTGGTGCACTCAAGCCCTTATTTTTTTACAGCTACATCCCTTTGTGTTACATCGTTCATAGCAACTGCATTGGATCATTCGAATAAATTTGTCTGATGTAGAGCTATTGTCCCTCATTAATAGAAGAAAAAAATCCATCTTGTCTAATCCATCCCCCATTTAGTTGGATCCATGTCGTCATTCTTGCCCAACCACTGCATAACTTGTATGCAGGTCTACCAAAAGTGAAGTTTTGTGGCCGATGGTATTGGAGGTACTCTTTCGAGCTTCGCTAATGTATTTGCAGTAACTACTTTCCTAGAGATATTAGAGAATAAGACGGGTTCCCCTTGAACATGGACACCATTGCTCTGCAGCCAGTGGTTTCTACAGTATCTTGATCTGCGTTTGGAGCACAAAAGACTTTCGGACATCTGTGAAAAAGAGGATCGCCTCTAACAACATTTTGAAAGACGGACTTATTCCAGACCCAATACATTCCTGATGGAGTGTCGCAACCAGAGAATGCATGGGCAAAGAACAAATCAGAGCATACAGCTTCACCAAGTAACTGTTTCATAACTTTTATGTTGTATAAAAATTGTTTCCCTTTGTCTTTGTCGGATCGAAAATAAAGATCCTTAAAGTCATTTGCAGCGTAATAAAGTAACAGTAGGCCTACCTATATTTATGTGTCTTCTCCGATGAGAGCTGTAGACCTGTAAGATGATATTTTAATGGCTGCTTTCACTATATCAACTTCTACGTCCTCTTCAGCGTGTATAACATGCCAGCCTCTCTGACGAAGTCACTCAGCGATGGGGTGGATTAAGGCCTGTTTATTCTTCTCCTTTGAGAGGAAATCTTGCATTTTCCGACAAATTGTGTTCCTTCTCTTATGTTGACATTGTTGGAAACAGTTATTATTTGAAGTAAATGTGTGTTGTCTTTTGTACTTGGTTGTCCATCGTATCCATCAAACAAAACCGTAACCTTGCCATAGTGATTTGATGAGAAACACGAGTAGCAACATGCAATTGAACTGTAGGTACTTCCTCCCTTCCATTTCAACCAATGTAGAGGTGATCCTCCATCAAGTACGTAGCTATCAGTCTTTGTAACTCAAAGTGCAGCAGCATCAGATTACTTGACAGGGTTTCGTATGGCCTTCTAAAGTTTCGCTTTTTCAGGCTTTCGTAAAAGATATTTTTCTTAAAACAATGATGGCGAGTACAGTGAAAGTTCATACTTCATCACATCATCTATACATATCTTTCCTGATTGTTATGCAACCAGGAACCTCTGGACCAATGGTTTGGTCCTCTTCCTACTGACCTTGATAACTCAAGCGGATGCCAATGTCTTGACTTTATTCTTACGCTTATATGAATATTAATTCAAATTGTCATTTCATTTCCTTAACTATGATGTTACATACATTGAAAAGATCTTGAACATTCACATTCATATCAGTATTGATCCCTGTGATAGCTTTTCACAAGGTCATCTCCTCCAAGAGTGAAGGATATTCTTCAAGTTTTGAGGCAAGTTCTGTCAAGTACTTCCTGTTCATCCCCATCCATGGGGTAGTCGCTTCTTTGTGTTGTTAACTTGTTGTGTACGCTTTATTGAGGAAGTCTTGCATGGCGTAGTTGTAAGAGGAACAAATGGGAGAAGACGTGGTCCACATGGCTCTTTGATGTTCAGTCATGCCACTTCCTCTGTTTAATCCACTAGTACTCTTGAGAGATCGCATAAGAGTCTGCTCAAACACCAAGTTAGATCCACGGCCAGCCCTGTACTGATTGCTAAACCTAATGACACGGAATACATTATGGAATTTATGGTACAATTCAGGATGTTAAGTATCTAATAATTTCCTGTTCTTCAAGTATAAATACACAGATTTTAGATAATTTTTTGGGCGCCACAGCAGCAAATATGGGTAAGCAATCAGAAATAGCGTGGAGATGAATGTCCCACAACCCTGTTAGATTGGTTTCTAGGAGTTCCCTGACTGTTTCTAGCATCTAATGCTAATTCAACCACAGTTTTCTTGTTTCTGATTCAATGTATTTAGATTTCAATACAGTATCCAAATCAACTGTACCAGCATCCAGGCAAGTATAAAGTCCCTCTAGTTCCTGAAGAAGATTGTCTAATCCTGACTCGATTTAAAATTTCAACAAATTGCGTACCTTCACTAATTTATTTGCCATTTAGAGCCATTTATTGACGCCACAATAGGACCCCCTCCGGTCAGCATATTTTGGCCAGTTTTTAATATGTTATTCTCCCAACCTTATTCATCATAATATCAACATAACATATTTTCTTGGAATTTTTTTGGGGTTTACCGAATATTTTTCTTAGTTTGACCAGACTAAAAGCTTCTATTGTCCAAATATTATTTTATTTTTATATCTGGTATTCTCGTCAATTCGTTGAATTTTATCGCAAGGTAAAGATTTTTGTCTTATAAAAGCCATATCCATATTTTATTATTTATTTATTTATTATAAGATATTTAAAATTAACCTCTATTTTCTTTGTTTTTGTGTTGAGTTAAACAAATTTTTATATCTCTAACGTTTTAAACGCCTCGGTTTTCCATGGGTACAGTTTCAGATCCAGAAGTCCCGGGTTTAATCCAGGACACTTAATATTATTATAATAATAATAATAATAATAAAAAAGGAAGTGTTTGTATGTGTGCGATGCCCAGTCAAATCTACGGCACACAGGGATCTGAAATTTTTAACGTAGGTGGACGGAAGGGGGAAGGCGGATTTTTAAATTTTTAATTATCTTTTTAATTAGGATATTTTTAGCAAATTTTTGAAGAAAATTTTTAAACCTGGTTTAGAATTACGTTTCAGAGATAACGTTTCCAATTGAAATATGTCACCATGGGAGGGGGAAGGCAAGGGGCTAATATAGGTCTTATACCACATAGGGTCACGGGGGGTACGCCGTGTGGGATTGATAGTACATTATATGCTTTTATTGGGATTCACTGGATATCACTAACAATTTAGATATCTTTATATTCATACTAATGTGTTAGGGATGATGAAAGTATAATTTAATTGAAATGTACCAGTATTTAAAGAAAAACTACCCCCTTGTACATTTGACCGGGATTTTTATCTCAACCTCTCCGTCCTTGGTAATTCAGACTGTTGTGAGGTTAACGCATTGACAATATGATCATCGATCTGGGTTTCACCAAACTATTGGTTTTATAAAAGTATATTTCCATTAAATGTGTTTTATATTTACTATTCGTACAACTTTTCAACGGTGATTTATATTGTATATAGAATATTCACGGAGATATTATTAAAATTGTATATATCCGTCTATGTAAAATAATTTATAAGACATTTCCGATTTAAAATGAGATGCGCCATTTTATTCTGAAATCTAAAAAGTGAAATACGAATTTTATTCAAAATCGCCAAAAGGGGATTTTGTTTTTGTGCCCAAGTAAACTACCCTTCATTTTGGGGTTGGCTATCTATTTTAAAAATTCCTCGGGGGAGCCTTATGAAAACCCTATCTACCAAGATGGTTTAGGTTCAAGACCGAGAAACGGACAGACCGAATCGGGAGGGCGTATCACAGTTGGGTCAAGAGTTCCTTCTTGGAAATTCTAAACAAGCCGTACTGATGCACTTGCCCGACCCCGACTGTTGAGACGCTCCATTTATGCTCGTTGTAAATGTTTTCTCAAGTTGAGCTAAAAAACACCAAGTGATGGATAGTAAGACACAACAAAATGCCAAGCTAATCAAATCTAGCATAGCCTAACTTAACCTGCCCTAAACTAAGTAAGACTAACCTAATATATTATTATTATTATTAGCACCGCGTCTTACTACCCGTTCGGGATATATGCACTTATGCTAATGTGTAATGGTTGGGTGATTGTGAGATGAAATGAAGGACCTACAGTTTAACGTGGAATCCGAACCACGG
>CABFOV010008805.1:0-21962 GCA_902141375.1 Timema poppense
TACCTGGCTTGCGACCGCGACCCCCCCATCAAGTCTTTGCGGCCCCCCAGGGGGTCGCGACCCACAGGTTGAAAAACACTGCTCTATCAAATAGTCATATTTTGATAGGGTCACAAATTGTGAAATTGTTTTACATATAAGATTACGATTTTTTTTTAAACTTTAGAATTAAAATCTAAACTTTTTAACTGGTCAGAACTTTTGTCCTTATTTTGGTGAAAACAATATTTCAAAATATCTAACCACTTCTTAAATAAATTGGTATTTCTAAACGCCTGCAATTCTTCTCAGTGCTCCTTAATAAATAATTGCAGTTGACAGCCAGTCCCTTAGTTTAAAAAAAAGGGTCGTTGTGTTTCAAGTTTTCTTTGTAATGTGCAGTCAGAATAAACTTATTTGTGTGACAGGATTAGGGTACTTATCACGAGGGGCTGGGGGGTTAGAGACTGAGGAGGGCGCTACCTGAAGCTTTCTTACTGACCGCCAGCCGACAGGAGCTTATATTTTGTATCTTTCTTCTAGTACATTTGAGTTTAAAGTGAGTAGCTTAAAATATGCTCACTTGATTGCGCTGTAGTCACTGGGGGTCGCACCTAGCGATCCCAACGTTGAGGGAGTAAAGCCTCGAAAAGGAGTGCAACATTTTTAACCTAGGGGCTGTGGCTCTGTTCTTTCCTTCTCTGTGGCTGAGGGTAAAAGAATGGAGAGAAAAGAAGAACATTACAACACCTGAACAGGTATTAGGATCATATAAGTTATCAAACACCCCATGTAAAGCTGTGAATAAGGTACGTAAAGCCTTCCTTACAGTCCTCGTAAAAAAAAGCTGTTATGAAAGAAACATTTACTGATAACACAGAACTCAGGGAAAAACTAACGTCACGATCACTTTCAAATGAATTGGTAGAGAAAGTCATACATTTTTATGAACGTAATTAAATTACTTGGCAATCCCCGGGTAAACTAGATGGCAAATCAGCAAAAGCTAAAGAAAGTGGAGAGAAAGTGCAAAAACAAATACGTTATCTTATTATGAGTATTTCTGAGGCCCATAAACTTTTTGAGGTTAAGTTCAAAGATGTTTCAATTGAATGAATTGAGACCACAGCATATTTCACCAGCAGGTCAGACTCCACATTGTGTGTGTTACATTTCTTACAGCAGCTCTATCAGAGTTTTGTGATACAGAAACATCACCGACTAACCAGTCTCTAGTTATATCTTTATGCTGTGATATTAACACTGAATATGTCAGTTAGATGGAAGAAATTAATACAATAGGGAGCATACGCTGTCATTAAGCATTCTTCCCCACTTGTAGATGTTATACAAAATGTTAATGCAATTTTGCGATCATTTAAATGCCACATTTTTGTAAAAGATCAAGTCAGACTATTTTGATCAGTAAAAACTGAATCTACAAGAGTATGAAGCAGTCATTCAAGTTGACTATGCTGAGAACTATATCCTTGCAAAGTGCTCATTGGCATCCCTCGCGAGTCACAGCATTTACTTGCTGTGTGTTGCTTCTTATGTTATTGTGAGTGATGAAGCAAATCATTCAACAGTTCTTCATGGCTATTTCTGAAGATGATTGTGGCTGAGAATGTAGAACATCTCTCCATTTTCTCTGATAATTGCACTGCTCAGTTCAAAAGCAAATATACAACAATGAACATTTGCTTCCTTGCTGATGATTTGGGTGTTACCGAGGTTGAATGGAACACCTTTACCCCAGGACACGGAAAATAATCCGTTGATGCCGTAGGTGGCCAGGTAAAGAGGCAAGTGTGTAAGGAAACAGCACTAGAATGTTACAAGTGTGCACTAAACCTGTACATAACTGTCATGGTACCGTTTGTTTCTCAAACAATATTGAGGCTACTGCTGTGTTCTTGACTGAGAGGTGGGAGCGTGCTCGACTGGAAGGTGGGAGCGTGCTCGACACATAGCTGGGATCAGAGAGTGTGACCGTAGCCATATATCTGATGTGAACAGAATACAGGTCCAGTCTGATGTGAGACGGCCAGTGCCAAGTCTGAGACAAGTTGTGTTGTGTCTCCACTACGGTGATGTATACTCTGAATCTGGCTCTGAAACTGATGTGCTTCCTCCAGATGAATATTGCATCTCTAAAGGTAGACAATGAGCATCGGTGCCCAATTTTCTACAAACATGCTGGTGTCTGTCAGACAATGTGAAAATAACGAAGTTAGGGTTGTGTTGTTGAAACAGTGGAGAAAAAACAGCAAATTTTGATGTCACCAAAACTGAAGAGAGTGAAACGACACCTGGTATCCGAGTTCCCAGCTGCGGTGGGCGTTAAAGAAATAGTTTGTTTGAATTGTATTCAAATGTTAAACTGATGGTTTGTTGTAGTCTGATAAAGTTTATTGTTTAAAGCTATTTGCTTTCCAGTGGTAAATTAACATTTTCCTTAAATAAAGTATATAATTTAGCCTATTACTTCTTTATTACTTTATATTGCTAGTTTTTACAATAAGTTCTCTGGTCCCACAATCTAAATGTACAAGTGTTCCATAGAACAAACTTAGGATTAAAAATAAATAAACATTAATTGAAAATAAACAAAAATCATTATTTTTGGAACACATGTAACATCCGTTACAAATGGAATTGCTCATACGCTTCTAATTTTATTATCAAATTATGTTTTATTTTAATGCTACTATCTACTACTATACCATGAAGTAATCACTCTATTATTGTCCTGTGCTACTATCTACTACTATACCTTGAAGTAATCACTCTGCTATTAACGTTGAACAGAAGAGGGGACAGTGCACTCCTTGCTGGACTCCTCTGGTTGTGATAAACCACCTTGAGTTTCCATCCCCTACTGGTACGCACACCACCTGCACTCTCCTGAGGCACACCCAGATATCCTGGCGCACTACATTGTCTATTGTCGAGGAACATAAGGAGGGATCGTCTTCTTCGTCCACTTATTTACTATCCGTTGTATATCTTGTCAAAGTATTTCTTCATTTTTCCCTTATATCTTTAGGTTCTCCTACAATGCTCCTGTTTTCTAAGTCTCTAGCATTTATTGCCCCAAATTCTTCTTCTCTCTTCTCTCTGGCTACTTTGTAAAGCAGCTCATCATTCCACCAGTGGTTTCCTTTTCTCTTATACTTGACCCGGTTCTTCAGCTGCATTCACTAGAATGTTTTATATCGAGACCATTCTTCCTTTCATCTCATCTATTGGTATTCATATTCTGATTTTAGATTGGTAACTTTCTTTCCTGTCCTGATCATCCATTTTTACATATATATATTTATAATGTATAGTTTGTTTATCTTGTGTTATAGGTAAAGTAGGAATTGTAATTTTAAATGTTAATTTAAAAAATAAAGCCTGTATAAGCCTATCCATGAAAATACTAAAATATCCTCTGATCCATTTTATAGCTATAAAATCTGCATAAATGAGTTCTATCCATAAAATGGGCAGTGCATGCTCACCAGGGTTGCCACATCAACAATTATGTTGCACTACTTTGGCAAAACAATATTGTGTTATTAAAGCAAAAGCATTAAAATCTGAATTATCATAAATGAGAATTTTGTATCTCCTTAGTTATACTAATTTAAAAGTGAATTACATTTAATTTCTGCTAAACCATATTGCTATAAATTCTATGTTCGCTTTGACCTTGATTATAAATTTTGCAACAAGTCAACTAAAAGCGCACAGCAATTGAAAATGTTGTCCATCATTTGTGTTCACAGAGAGATCTCGTGTTCTATTTTGTGGACTATGTCGATGATGTGCTCCAGGCTGCATTCGAAGGAGGCTTTTCAGCACCAACAAATCAACACAGCAACGATCAACTTGCCAGTAAACTTTAATTATTGGAATGAGTAAAAGAAGATACCATAATAATATAATGTGAAGTTTGGTAAATTATAGTGAACAAAATGGTGACACTAAAAACCTGCCTGATTACCCAACATTCCATCCGACTCTCCACTCGTCCTTATCCCTTAAGATAAATAGCCGAACGCCCTATACACCTTTTCTGGAACTAAGAGAAGACTACTAAAGTTGTTAAAATAATTTATTTTATTTAGTATTTGTTCTTGAACTTCATTTATATCAGCTTTTGAAATGCTTCCAAGTCATTTTCTTCCTAATTTTTTATGGCCGTGAAACATTAACCGTAGGCGGCTCTTCCAATTCCATCCTCTTGTGTTAACACAAACATTGTGATTCATGTCCATTATCTTGATCTATGTTTGGGATAATTGGACCACGTTATGCACCAACAGACCAAGCACCACCGACATAGTTTTGAGTATTATCTTGCTCTATGTTTGGAATAATTGGACCATGTTATGCATCAACAGACAAGCCCCACCGACATAGCTTTGAGTAAATGACCTTTTAGCAACACACTAAGGAAAAAATTGTTATAATATACATTTGTAAGTTTTTAAAAATAACTTAATTCTAATCCCTAGGTAACAAACCTTTAAATATTTAAGGAGATAAGGAGATATATTATCATTATTATTAGCACCGCGTCTTACTACCCGTTCGGGTTATATGCAAGGAGATATATTAATTTTTGGCACTTAGTCTGTTATAGCTTTTGACTCCATTGTGAGATTTAGCTATGCATAATCAAATCAAGTGCCATTTTGCCATTTAGTCTGTTATTGCAAATCCATAAACATTAAGTCAATAACAATATAATATTGGGTTTTGCTTAAGGCATTTATTTATTCAATTCAATTTAAATTAAAATAAAATAAGGCGCAATACAAACAGTGAAAGGTCAATGTAAATAATTTTTGAAAATATGTTTGGGATAAATGAATGCTTAGCTCTCTTGAACAACAAAATCAAGTACCCCATCATATCCGTGTATGTCATCCTCACTTCCTTCTCTAGATGAGATATTCTGATAGAACCTGTTAGCATCTGAAGGTGTTAGGTGCAAAATACTGTTGATGTCGTTTAGATTTGGAATTGAGATTGGTTTTCCATCTGGCCAGAGCTGCACGAAGCTATAACTGCTAAAGGATGGGCGACCTAATCGTTTCTTAAGTAAGCTTACTTGTTTCCTGTCCCCAATGAAGGCGCTTCTCAACAACACAATTTCACGAGTCTTTAGCCAATTTACTGTCTTTCTTTCTGTTTGTGATGCTTGCTTCAAGCTTGGTTGTTCCTACAGGCTAACATCATGTTGATATAGTCGTCAGGCATGTGCATGCGCTGTTCAAGTTTGTCTCCAAAAACTGTCTCCAGAGATGAGAGAACCAATAGTTATTTTCCTAAGAGAGATATGTAGCTCCATTATAGCGTTTAGCATTAAGATCATTTTTTAAATTTCTGTTTTGACCTCTGCATGGGTCAGACCAAACAATAAACTCCTCCGTTTCTTCTCCTAAATTGTTTTCAACGTGTTTTTTTAGGCATGAACCTATTTCTTGTGCGCCCCTACCTGCCTCTCTTTCGAGCCAAAGGTAACTAAAATTCTTTCCTCTGGACCCAGAATGGACACCACAGTTATAGAGCCATAGAACTCGCTTGTAGAACACAATGTTGGTCGACATTTTGGGGAGAGGCAGGGTCGTCTGCATATCAAAGGTGAGTACTTCTAGACCAGGATTTTTTATCAAATCTTGTACAAATTTTGCTTCATCCTGGTGTCTTACATGCCTTTCTTCAAGCTCAGCTTTGATATCATCTTTAGCACTTGTTTTTTGTGCCGCTAACAGATCACACAAGCTGCAGGTGTCTTTCTTACTGGTTTTCTTTTCGAGTTAAACTTCCTGTAAAATACTTTACTCATCTTTATACGTAGCATACATTACTGGAAGGGTGGTCTCATAGGCGAATATTCCTTCTCAGTGTTGGATCGCGAATAATGTGATTGGTAGCTGGGATACTTGTTCATGTGGTCCACAATTTGAAGCTGTGATGTTGTTTGGTTTCGTCCTCCAGTTCTTCCCCTGTTGTCTTTAATAACTATCTTTTACAAGTAAGATATGCATCAACTCTGCATGATGAAATTCTCAAAGTTTGCAAAAAAATTGATTTGCACTCTAGAATAATTCCTTCTATCAGAATCTTCCAGCATGGGATCTGTATGGGTGTCAGCATATGTCATTAAGAAATCTGTTTTGATAGTCAGCATCTTATAATATGGGAGCGGACTGGGGGTCAGAAATATTCTAATATGGGAGGTGTCTGACTGTCAGCAACTTCTACCAAGAGGACTGTTTAGTCTCAGCGCGCTCTGTAATTGAGTACTCAGATAAAGCATCCATTTTCTCGCTATGAGGATGATATTTCTTAATTTATCGGGCATATCTAGTTCATAGCCTTTATTAGTTATTGAGTTTGTTGTGTATCGGTGTGTAACTGTTTGTCTGCAGGTCAGAACTACCCTTAGCCTGTCCACAAAACTCAACGTATGTACACGATTCATAATTTGATGGAAAGTCAAATATAGCTTGTTGCGTGGTTAAAGACGTCTGTGCCAAAGAGGTCATGATTATAGTGGTTTTCACTTTAATAGTTTCCCATCCTCTTTCTACTTATATACATATTGATTTCCTCTCACCCTTGATATAAGGTGTTATTACCATTCTTGCACAATGTTCCAATAATTATAAAGATACTATAGACAAGCTAGAATAACCTTATCAATTTAAATAAATCCCTTACAAGTTTTTTAATAAGGACCATAACATGTTCAGAAGTAATTCAATAGTGGAAAAAAATTAGAATTTTCAGGGTAGAATAAGCCTTGATATTGTCAAACAATAAGCCAATATTTTATACCTGTGATTTTATGAATAGCAACAGGTTTGTTAGTTGTAGTTGTATTGTGTGAGTTTATTATGTTATAATACTAACATATTGCAATATGAGTTCAACTAATTAGTTGTCTACCAAGGTTGAATTACAACAATGTATGTTCAAATTGAAATCATCCTAGATGTAAATACTATAACGTTTATATTAGTAAATCATTATGGGATTATTTCAAGGGATATATTTGAAGATGTGTTCATAAAGAACAGTGGTTCTCAAACATTTATTAGTTCCCCTTAACCGCATGCTATCTTAGGAAATTTTGAGCACCCGCCTCCCTATACTCCCACATTTTTTAAAATTTATATATCCATAATGATGATTACCATCCACTCAAAATGTAATAAAAGTAACTCCATGGTGTCAGCCCACATTCAGGCCATACCAACCAAAATGTTTGGTAAATTAGTGCCAGCTCTTGCGGATAGAGGGTGTAAATTGTCAGCACGACGAAACCTACAGCCATTAAACTTGGCTTTCTATACTGGAGCCATTATTACTTTGAGTAGCTTATTATTTATCCACGCGAGGCCGAGTCCACCCCGAATCTGGAAGCACCAGGATCAAACCCGGGACCTCTGGGTCCGTAGCCAGACCCTTTGACCACTAGACTACAAAGGCGGTCCTCAAATTGTAATGATATCTACACAGTTATCAATACTCAAAGCAAACAATCACAATAAGAGTAAAATGAAGTGATACATCAGATCTTGGTGGGAGGGAGTCAGGTGGATTGTCCAGCTCTCGTTGCAATTAAAACTATTTATTAAAGCCTAACTTGTCTCATACAAAGCCGCTTGGAAACAAACGAGTCTCCCAACTTGGGAATTTATGCTCCAGAAGCTATCTAGATGCGTAAACTCTGACTAACATAGGAGAGATTATCTCGGACTGTTAATACTATAACGCTACGTCATTGGTTTATTGCTTAGATATTTACACAGATCTTTTGCTGTAAGCAGTGGTGCAACCAAGGAGCAGAGGGCAAACACCACCAACACCACAAATAATTTTAATAGGAATTTAAATAATATGAAACATAACTAAAATATTTAGCATTGAAGGTATGAGAATTTATAGGCTACATTTTAAGACCAGGCTTCAGACTTGAGCCTAATATTCAAAAGGTTTACAGTTACACACCAAATTAACAATCGACAAAAACATGCAAATAATAGCTTCAATACCATTTGCATTATTTAAATTTATTAATTACTATAAAACTAATACAAACACTTTTAATACTCATAAATATTGTCGGCCTGCAGAGGTCAGAGGGCTGTTACACCCCAAACCCGCTCTCTCCATCAAAATGTCACTCTCACTACAGTCTTGATTGAATGCCTCCCCCAAAGTAAAGGGCTGGGTGCGCCACTGATAAAGTAAATTATATGAAGATATATTTTATTTTACCTTTTCCTTCTAAATCATCTTGAAATGGAGAAATTACACTCCTGACTTTTGGGGATCTTTTATGTATAATTATATAAAATCATAATGACTAAACTCGTTAATGTAAAATAAAAACTAAAACTCCACAAATGCTTTCTACTAAAGAAAAACAAGAATTACCATCGCGTCAACTACGGTTAAAGTAGCCTCGTCATCTGCCCGCCCACCTCCCTTTCTCAATCTACCAGCGCTGAAATGCTTAAATTTGAAAGATTGTTCTGTATACTATTATTTTACAATTAATATTTATATATATATATATATATATTTATTTAATTTTACTTAAACTATACTAAATTAACTTAATAAATCTTGAATCCTTTTCAATAGTTGGCACAATGCTTAGCTTGCTTCACATTTGGGGTGTAAAAACACAAGCTCAATGTGTTGCCTCCCCCCCCCTAGACATTGGGCAAGGTCATTAGAGCCTCCCTAGCAAGCCCTGGGTTTCCTATTGTGCTAAGTGGAGCCTTTTGGAAGAAGAATTACTTAAAACACTATTCTTGGAATATGAATCAATATTAGTTTTAAAATTAATAATTCATTACATGTTTATTTATTAACAATTTAAACATTATTATTTACACAGTTAGCACAGACATTGAATTAAACAAAAAAACTAGTCCATATTGTTATGGGTATGCGGCGCAGGACCAGCATACCACTGCTTGCTCCTATAATCTAATTTTCAGCTGTATAAGGTATCAACAGCAAATACCCTAAAAGGTATATTTGATAAGTAATGTTAGAAGCTGTGGTTCTCAAGATATAATGCTTATTATGTTTTTATTTGTTTACAGGATTTACTATATTGTTCATATAGGGTGCGAGCGGCCCTGTGAATATTATATTTGTAGATATTTAGTTGAAAACTTGCAATAGATGTTGAGACATGACATAATTTGTAACACCCTATAGTGTAGCGTGTATGATACCATGTGTGGTAACATGCCATCATGTCTGACTAAACACAACAAAGCCTTTTTTAGCTTATATTTTAAACATGTTTTAGTTTCAATAATCTTGATTGTTGTTTATAAAGGTTTACTAGGCTTGTAAATGTATAACAAGACAGTGTAGAAACACTGTCCAGTGATGTAAAGTAAGTGATAGTGAAGGAAGCCCACCTGAAAGGATAGTTGGGTTAGGTATAAATACAGTCCAGTGACGTTAGCGGTCTCCTTACGGATTAATTACGAGCTAGCTGAATTTTGGTTTGTATTTAGTAGTTATAAATAATGTATAATAATAATAATAATATTTAGCACCGCGTCTTACTACCCGTTCGGGTTATACGCTAATATTGTATAAAAGTCCCAATCAATTCATTGTATGGAAAAAAACGTACAGCCCATATTAAGGGTCAAAACTAAGTTTTAAGCCAATATCACCTTATCTATATCTATATCTATATCTATATCTATATCTGTAGGCGTGCGAGCTATTATAGGCACTAAAAGATTTACATCTTCTCCAACAACAATTGTTGTATATATACAAGACCACTCGCAGGCCTGTACCAAGGGGGGGGGAGGGGTCCATACACCCCCCGAAATTTAACAAAAGATTACAAATATAGTATGGTCCCTTGTAACTTGTACACATTCAGTGGCCTAACTAATCGACAACAACCGCCAATACGGCATTGGCAAGCTAAGGCTGACTCACAATTACAACCTGTTGTGGTGTGAGAAGTGGAAAGGCAAGAAACAATCTCTCATACCTACAGGGTCGCATGGTCTTTCACGCTACTCCCGTGATGGACTAGACTACCAAGGACAGGGAGATCGGGGTCAAATCCCGGTTGGGTGCACTGAGTGTTGTTTTTACTAAATGATTTCCCACTTGACTGTAACAAATTTAATTATCTTTTGGCTCTAGTGACTGTACTAATAGGGACAAACCTATTTCTCTCTTCATTTCGTGTCACATCTTGGAGCGCATTTTTCATATTCTTCAATCATGTAGTTCCATTTGATATCTTTCTTTATGTTTTATGTGTTATGAAAAAGGAATATTTCTGAAAATTCAAACAATGTGGAAGTGTTAAGAGTGTAAGAAGAAATCTAGAGAAGTGTTGGTTCGTATCTCCTAACTATCCTTTCAGGTTGGCTTCCTTCACTATCACTTTCTTTACAATAGTATAAAGGATTAAGTGACTCTAGAAATAATAATGGTGTTACATAAATAAAATGTATTTTGAATAAATTGATGACATATTTTGATAAAAATAAATTTCATATCTTATTATTAAATGTCTCCCAATCTACTATTTTACTTTGATAGGCTATTTAGCTTTGTATCAGATCTATTTTTCCTAATTTTAATACATTACAGCAATCGACACTGCTGGCTCAGCGACTTATTGATAAGAAGCACTCTATCACAAGCACATATAAAATGTTTTATTTCGAGAAAACTATTAACAATAAACCCACCAAACTCTCACAGATTGCAAACACTAATATTTAGTACCCACAGTTTGAGTGTGTGATATCTGGTGCCACCTGTTTTCATGATGTTTTAAACGAACACTGCACTTTCTTGAGATTGTTGTATGATGTTTTATTTTGTTATATCATTAAGATTTAGTGAAGCTGGTTGATGATGAAATTGAGGCCGATGATTCCAATGCAGGGATTTCTTCTTTGTGAATGAAGTGTCCAGATTATACAGTTTGCAAACATTAGAATATGATGACTTTTTGGCTATGACAGTCTCTTATAGCGAGATGATGCACATGGTAATTATTTGGATGTTGGTTAATCGCGGATAGCCTGACACTATAGTAATAATAGTCTATGTAAACTTGATGTAGGTAACAGTGGTGGCTCGTGTATAGGAACTGAGGAACTGCAGCGCCCCCTATTTCCACTTGATATTATCAATAACATTTAATATAATGAGTCCTCTTTTCTTTAATTCTTTATTTATTTTTGTAGTACAATATATATTCCTTAAGCTTAATGTCAGTACTTCAGTAGCCATCACCCAGATAGAAAAATCTTTGTATGAAACTGTGCGCTTCACAGTGCCACTGACATGGTCTTTGTTGTGCGCATGGCACATAAAGGGTTGGGGAGAAAGGATGAACTGCCAGGTAGAGAGAGCACTGTTGCTCTCGCAGTGCCGGCTTTGGTGTGATGGTAGAAGGAAGTTTGTTTTACTCAGCGTGTGTTGTGCTTAAAAACCATGTACCATATTCTAGAATGTGATAAAGTGTAGAGGAGTGTAGAATTATATTATTCTGCTTCCAGCTATTCTATTTGATTCATTTTTTCAGTTGTTTTATTTAACAGAAAGATTAGATGCGCTTGCAGTACTTTTAATGGAGAAAAATTTCCTCAATTGGCATACAGAGATCAAAGAGAGAATTATTGAACTTCTTGGGCAAATTAAAACAAGAAGAATGAATTTCATTTTTAAATTAATAGATAAAGCTTGAACTGTAACAATTTTAAGTTAACGTAAGTAAAAGATTTTTTATTTTGTTAAGATTTTATTAAGTTCCTGGATAAACTTTATTTTTATATATATTATTTTCCTTTTACACAATTTTAAAACAAAGGCTAAACATTTTCTGGATTAGCACCCCACTAGTTTTAACTACGAGCTGTCACTGGTAGGTAAGGTAATAGTAATCCCATAACTGTTGTTTCTAGCATTCTACCGCCATCATGGACTATCATCTTACATAATATGTGGAGGACTCAAACTCTCTCATCTGGGATTTGTTTCTGCCCTCGCTAAGTCGTGGCCCTTGTCATGGACTGTACATTAGGACAAACTTATCTGACAGCATCTCCAGAATAAGTTTAATTTAGAGACCACAGGAGTAGTAATTGGGTAGGTATAATCCGGAAGTGGAAATATGGCAACTACCATTACACATTAGCGTAAGTGCGTATAACCCGAACGGGTAGTAATACGCGGTGCTAATAATAATAATAATATTAAATAAGAGTTACTACGAGTGTCTACTGTATTGATCTTAAGTTGAATTAACAGGAATACTTTATCCGACTAATGAGCTTCTACAGATAGGAACAAGCCCGTGTTCCAATTACCACTATTCTCGGCTTTTTACCAACTGAGCTCAGGAAACTAGGGCTATCTATTGTTTCACATAAAGTCGTGTATTTAAAAAACAACTAAATATGTCTCAGAAACAGTGAGCAATATGTTCGGTGTGTGAGACACCAAGTAATGTACTACGTGATGAAGATATAGGAAGTGTACCCGCATCTGCGTGGAGGATTATAGAAACTACCCCTAGTAGAGCCGGCTGGTATTTGAACTACAATATTCTCCTATTTAAAAACCTATTGATTCTGTTGGAAGGGTTTCCCACAAAATGTGATATCTGTAAATAACATGAATTGACGTATGAATACGTAACTTCTCTAGCTGTCGAATAAAAGTCGGATAAAAGTGACAGGTGTCCACTGTACTTCTCAGACTGTGGGCTTGTTGGAATAGACTTCAACATTCTGGCCTGCTGTATGAATATTCACGATTGTTCAGTAAACTACCCACCATACAATTTAAACTACTCTGTGAATTAATGTATCTTGAAGCTATAAAGTGTAAACATCAGGCGACAAACACAAATACCTTCAACTTTAAATAGTTAATTTCAGTGGTTTAATATAAAGAAATGATCCAGCATTTGCGTGCAAGAGAGAGTATGAATCCCTGCGAGAACTAGATGGATTGTTAAAAAACCAATATACTTTGAGTTTTGAAGCATACAGCCATACGTGTATGACTGTATAAGTAGACAATCTTGTGATAGTCTCAATCCTGACATGACCAGTAGCCAATAAGAAGATACAAGTAGTTTGTAACAACCATTGGGGTTGATATTCCCCATTGAAGAGTGTGACCACCTGGAAGATCTATACAATTTCCTGAATCTGGTAAACTGGAGCATTCACAGTACCAGTTTTCAATGAGAAGGGGAATATGAGAAATAACGCAGACATTATCAGTAAATTGGAGTAGATAATAATGGAGGAAACTGTACCAGAAATATGGCGGTGACAAAGAACTACTAATTACAATAGAATTGTTTATATCATGGTTACCATGGCAACGGTCACTGCTACTAACCCTACGAACACTAATAACATTAAACTATCAGTTCTGCCAACGTTACTGCCGTTGATCACCCTGGTGGCGTGAAAACTACCTACTGCTAATAATTACCTTGGTGGCGTACAAATCAACTATCGCTGCATATAACCTTAATCAGCTCCATAGTTGATCATTGGTCGTCTTTATCGACCACCTTACCTGTATTATAAAAATGGTATTTCATTTTACAAGAAGTCTTTAAGTGTGAGTATATATAAAAGGGGCATTCTAAGACACATAAGAGCTTATGTCTCATCAGCCATTTCCCATAATGCATAACGGAGATTTCCGACTAATCAAGGGACTTAAAGAGATTTGGAGGTGCTGGAATCAATTTTGAAGGTAAAAGATTTATTTTTCAGGTAGCTCCTAAACCAATCTACATATGATATTGGACCAAAATAGCTATATGTTTTGAGAGAATAATACAGTTTTAATACAAATCAAAAGCTTTGAGTAAAATAAATTGTATCTATCTTACCTTGTGTAGAAACATGATGGGAAACATGTTTCATAAATTCTACTAATTTAGCTACATTATATTTATTGTTACTAACCCTTGTTGATATTCAGATAGTCGGTTTTTCAGTTAGTGAAACATATGGACATGTAATATTTCCTAAAAAAATACTTTGGAGAAAGTAATTGGTAGAGAAATAGGCCTATAGTTTACCAACGTTGGGACTAACACATTTTTTATATATAATATGAGAACAAGTTTTTCTATGTTTCAGCAAACATTTTACTGGACAAATTAACGTCGAAATTATATGCATACAATGTATTGAAGATATTAGCACATACTTTAACGATTAGACATGGTATTCCATGCACCCCATCACACCCATATGAAGTTATTTTTTTAATATCAAAATTAACAGCCGAAAAAGTAATATTGTTAGAATACAAGGACACATTACTTTCAATAGTAGAACAAGGACTAAATGGTAATGCGGAGACATACACTGAGCTAAACTTTTGCAAATTAATTGTTTACTAAGAAAATATAATTAATAATGTTTCCATTAATTTTAAGATCAGATTTGGAGGCTCTTCTTGAGAGAATATTGTTATATTTATTTTATACAATAAGTCATAGTTTAATCAACTAATTGTTAAATAAACAGAACTGTTACTAATGTACCGTTTAACTTAAATAACTCTCTGAATAGATGAGATTAAAATACTACAATTATATTAAATTAAACCTACACTTATATATCTAAGATCAATGTGAAATTATTATTTCAAGATGAATCCTCACTTGATTTTTTTTAAATACAAACAATTTTATCAACTAATGTGTATTAACAGTATAATACAATCTAAGCAACTAAAGAACACTTAATATTTTACAAGATTTAAAAATATTTGTTAACATGAAGACACTTATAACATACAAAATTAAACTATTAATATACTATTCAACAATAAATTCACTTATACAATATGTTAAAAAGCGCTATTATATTATTATATGGATAAAAATCATTGATGAATTTGAAAATAGCATTCTACACATTTTTGTCAGAAAATGTGTATTAACATTATAACATGATTTGATTAACTACAAACACAAAACAATTTATAAGCTTGATAAATATTTTAATCATTTTATGAAACACTTTGAATAAATGAGGTTTTTATTATCTTGGTACAATGAATAGTCTTCATTAAGATCAGTCTTATATTAATATCATTTTGCAGAAACATATATTAAATATATTTTTAACCCACATGATTACATACGAGTATATTGGGACATTGGTGGTATCCACCACATGAAAATCTAGGGTATATTTTTCTCAATTCAGATCACATTAATGATTTATAAAACATGATAATGCATCACCTACAATCTACAGAATATTTTTGCTTTCTTGGGGAATATAAATTATACAATCGTTTAAAAATAAAGAGTGGTTTACAGAATTTTACTTCGTGTCATGGACACCTAAGTATTGAGGTACTAAGAATTGATTACTTATGGTTTACATCATTTTACTGGATGCCAGAGACGCATAAGTATTGTAAGGTATTGCGAGGTTGATATATAAAGGTTAATTGCTCACAACACATTAAAAACTTATCTTAATTATGGTTGGGTGGACAAATAGCATTGTGGCCATAGGGTAGGTTAGACACTGCATAATCCAATACTAACAATTTTTTCATTGTGGGGAGAAAAAGATGTATTGTTTAGTTAAGAAAAATAAATATCATGCTATTCTTATTTAATTGCATGTATTGTATTATAAGAATTCTATTCTCAAATAAGGATCTAATATAAGTCTTAAAGGGGATTTTATTGGTGACCACAGCTTTTTAAATGCCCTTGATTTTCTATTTATCAACACCGTTAAATTTAGATGCGTGCATATTTTAGAACAAGCCTACAAACTCAAATGTTGGTGGTCCATTTGTTTCATGCTTAAATTTTCCTACAACTTTTTTATTTTGAATGTTAAGCAAGTGTGATCTCTAGGATATTCATATGTGTGTGCTGTTGAAAAGAATTTAGCTCATGTTACAAATCTTCTGTTTGGATTGTTTATTAAAATAATCTATATACATGTACAAAAGCATTGGTCCTTCATTATACATGGGTTTATTGGTTTAGTAAGGAAAGTCATACATGAGCTTATTTGACAAATCCAAGTTAGCCATACCAACTTATAAAGGCTTATCAACACAAATATTAGATTTATTTAAAGTGCTATGACTATATTTTCTTTTAAAATAGGCGTGGCAATGGGCTTTTTAAATCGTTTTTAATTTGTTACTATTCCCATATACATTATCTTACAAACAGTCTCCATGGTTTTACCAAACCCAGTATTGTTAATTTATGAGTAAAAGAGTTCCTCAAAATTGGTTTTAGTGTGTTTTCTCTTTTCAGTCTTCAAGCAAGTCAATATATTGTCGTAGCGAAGGAGATTGATTATATTGTATAACCTAATTAAGGGTCTTAGTCTTCAACACTAGTTAATTGACTTGTTCAAAATTAACAATATAAATAATGTATGTTTCTCTTTCTTCTAGAGTTGTCATAAATTTATGATATTTTAAGCCTGCTGGGTGGGTAGCAGAGGTAAATGATTATGAGTTCCATGCAATGATTAGGGATGGTGAATGTTTACTTCAACTAAGTAACCAACAAATCAATTTTGATTTACACTTTCAAACAAAAAATTACTTGGGTCAACCCATTCGAATCTACCAAGCGGAAAAGATTGAGATATTGCCAGCCGTACATATTATTTGAATCAATATACTGTATTGTAATAAAAATACTGTCACTTCTAAAATCAACCAAGTGTTGAGGTTTGTAATTTTATGTATATGTCTAGACTTACTTCTGAGGTTGTAATCACTCTTTATCATCACTTGTTAACAATAAACAAAATAAAACAATTTATATCATTGGTCTTTGTAATATTTCTAATTTCAAAGTACAGTCAAAATATATAGTTCCTTCCAGTATTAATCGAGCCCCACGTTCTGGCGCCACTGTAATAAAAATACTGTCACTTCTAAAATCAACCAAGTGTTGAGATAAATAAAGGAAAGATTTAATTTTGAAAAAAAATTATCTGCGGGGTTTCCTCTGGGGGGATTGATGCTGGGTAAGGAACTCTTTTCATGAGACTGTACTTTGAAAGTTCCCTCCCCTTTTTGTACTCACCGTCCAGATGCTGCGGATCTCCACGGCTCGACCAGGTTAATTCCGCGAGGTGAGTCACAGAAATCTTTGGGTTAATTTTGGTAGGTTGGAACCAAAACTTTTAATATGTGGAGAAAAAAAAATAGCACTTAGTATCCTACCTACCAGACGTCATGGTAAATTATAATACTAATTAACCTAAGGAACATTATACCTAAAAAAACAAATAAAAAATGGTATTCTAGGCTTTGGTAAGGAAAAAAAAATTATAATAAAATATTCACAATCAGACAAAACCAAAAGAATGGAATAAAAAAAAGAGAAAAAGGAAAAGGAAAAAAAACTGGGGGCCTTGCACGGTCCGGAGCACGCGACGACTGTAATAGATCCAAGGATAGTTATTCCTCGTTTGGGATAGCACAGAAATCTCGGGGCACTCGGACCGTCCTGGTTTTTTCCAACCTCTGTACAACTCGTTGTAGCCGTCTCGGAAAGTCACGAACACTTCTTCTCAAAGACTGGGCGTCCCTTCTTCTTTTAGCCACGATTTGTAGTGCGTCCGGCGAAGTTGACCAATTAAAATCCATTTTTGGCTCTGGGGCAAAATCCAAACACTCCATCTTCCTTCCCAATTTATGGCGTCTACCCCCTTCTTTCCGCGCCTTTTTCACTTCCTGCTCTCATTTTAGCGGGCTTTGATGAGGCCCCTCCAGATGCATAAAATAAGATTTTTTGAAATTAGCGGGTCAGTGATATAAGGGAAATGGTAAGAAAAATCAATTAATTAAGAACCGGAAAAAACGTCAGAAATAAAATGGGTTTACTGAAATGGAGAATTGTAGAAAAGTAAAAAATGTGAAAAGGGGAGAATTTGGCCAAAACATCCAATTCCAGGTTGGGCGGGATTCCAGCGACCCAAACCATGCAGCCATTATGCTCACTCCCACTACTTTTATCTATGCTCACTCCCCCTCGTACGAAAAGGAAGTGTCGCNTATGCTCACTCCCCCTCGTACGAAAAGGAAGTGTCGCTAGAGGAGGGTGAGCGGCTTGGGGTGGGGGTAGTTCGTCTTCCACACAAGTTGTAGGGTCGGGCATGCGTGGTGGTTCCGCTTCTGTCGTCTGCAGTATGGCGTCTTCTTATACCACGTGACAATATCAAATGTTAATTAAACTTCCATGTAAGTATGCGTTGTTATATTTATAATATGTAAAATAAAATGTTAGAAATAGCGTTATGGACCGTGCAGAGCTTACAAATTGATATTAAAAGGGAATATTTAATTTTAATAAAAGGTCTAAAATAAACTAGTTCCTAACTGTCCGCTTGGAGCGGTAAATGCACTCTTCTCAACAAAATAGCTCAGGCCTACCAACCAAAATTAATTATACTAATATAAAAAAAATTATACAAGGTGAAATGAACTTTGTTACAATATATTGGTAAACCTATATTTAAAATAAAAAGTTATATGACAAAAAATATCTAAATAGGAGGGAAATATTACAAGAAATGAAAGATAAATATACATTATTTCACATTTTATTATTACTATTATTTAAATATACACATTTTCCACAATTTATTATTGTTCTGCATAAAAATACAAAATTCGTCGAATAACGATAGATAGATAGTCAAAATATGGGATAGGATCGGAAGGGTCGACAAATAATTTGGAGGTGAGGACATTGTCTCTGAATAACGATACATTAGGATGGTTGAGATATTTTACATTGCGTGTGATATATTGTTCAAGACCGTATAGAGTTTTTAATTCGACCGTAGATAATTATTTCTGAATGGTTTTTTCACTCTGGCTCAATTTCGTCATGCCGAAAAGTTTTATTCCACTGTTAAAAAGTCGTCTATATTAAACTCAAAGTTAACACCGTTCTCTCCACACAATCGGACCAAAACGGCATTTCTTTGACGAAAAAGTTCCACTGTGGAACGATGAGTATTATACGCTTATAATTTGACGAAAACATCACTTAATCGTAAAAGTTGTGGTTAGGAAAAAGGCCCACCGCTACTTGTTTGTTCTGGTAGAAAGTCTTGGTCGCCAACAATGACGGTAGTGAATCCTCGGGTCGATCGGACGGGAGATGATCCTCTACATATTACAGCTGCACGTCTCCTTCTCCATCGCTATATGCGTCTGGACTGATGACCTGTAATCAACAGTCGTCACAATTAAAGCTAGTATCATCGTCGTCATCGTCTTCGGTGATTGGATCAAATTTATACAATTTCCCGGTGCTGTGAAATCTGACGAATCGTGCCAAGGCGTTTACGTTGTTTTAACGCGCACGGGATGATGTCGTGACAAGAAGTGATACATCCCCAACAATTGGAGTTGATCAAATCTACACAGGGACATTTATATTCCTCACGTAGAGGGATGAATGTCTGCCCTGTGAGACGGGACAAGAAATTGCCTAAGGTATGGTGGCTTTATATAAATTTTATTTTAGAATTGGAGTCAATTTGGAGTAGCACAGTCCGGTGGTTTTATTGAATTGATAGCACGAGGATTATTTCTCGTTGATGAAACTATCGCTAGCTCGGTGACCACCCACTCCTTTTTTGAGTTGACGATAAATGAATAATCAAAGATTGCTGACATGATGTTCATCTTTCAGATAATTGAATACAAATGATTAAATAAAATTATAGTATACCTTTTATATCTAATGCTGGAACTGGGCACCCCTGCGTGTATACCTGGGACAGCTGTCAAAGTGATGTTTGAACAGCGTGGTGGCCAGTCAGTCGTTCTAGCACAAGTTGGTGATTGCGAACAGGTCTGTGAATCTCCTCAGGCTCCAGCCGGCGGCTTTGGTAACAGAATACAGGCAGCAATAGTGGCCGCACACACCGGATGCTATGGCTTGGAGTCGTTTTCTGTTGTACGCCCATCATCTCGAGTATTTACTCATGAGGCTAGTCATCGCTAGGCTCGGTCGTCTGGCATATGTATCAAAATACTCCCCAAAGTTGTAAAAATATAGAACCACCCAGTGGGAGCCGGATTTAGTGTGAGGGTCTAGATTGACCACAAATAAGGCGGGACGAGTGAAATTTTGAGGTAATTTGTCCGAAGGAAATGTCCCTTTATAGAATGAAATTTTGCCCCGCAGCAGTGTGTCTATTTGATGCGAATTCATGTTGTTAATAATTAATTTTCACCTCCCGATTAGAATCTATCGACACCGCCCCCTCGTACTCAGAGTAAAACAAACAGGTTATGGTGGTATCAAGGTCTGTCTTGAACTGTAACTTAAATCTCACGTTCCCCTCATTCTTAAAGCTGGTGGGTTAGTCCTGTCCTGGACTGTTGGGAGTCAAGTCGACCGCCAGCATAAAGTAACCTTTATTAAACATGTCTCGCGTGATTAAATGTCCGTTATTTTGGCGGTGTATGCCCAATCCCGAAAATAATGTGACAGGTGAGGGTGGGCGTGCCGATGTTGTCAAAATTTATCAAAATGAGCAATGTTTTTTGGTCCCGTTTACATATAGGACGAAACGATCCAGGTTTCTAATAATGGGTTGAAAAGGATTCGTGTTCAAACTGCCCACAAACGCATCGTTAGACACCATAGTGATTAAAACAATTTTAGGGATATCCCCTTGGATAACATTGTTTAAGCTCACAAACTTGTGGATCCTTTGGGTACAGTCACAAACTTGACGTACACCCGAATTGTTAATAGTGTATTCTTTATAGCGAGTGAAATAGTCGGCGACACTTCCAAATGTTCCACAAAGAGGGTGAAGTCTAAAATTTCCAGTCAAATTGTCCGCGTCTGTGAGCGGATAAAACTTTCTTTTGATGAGAATTAATTTAACGCCATGGATACATTTTTCAATAGCAATTGTGAAATATTAAATATGTCCGCGTGTAAACGTACCAACAAGTCGACCGGATGTTTTAACAAGTCTAACCTTGTGTTCTCTACGGATGCAGTGAGCTCACCGTTAGCGGCAGGGGCATCCATAATCCACATACCGTTCACCAGGTGGGTGTCGGAGGCGTCTCGACCGTAATTAGTTAAAGTCTCTAAATAAGCCCTGTACGCATATTTGTCTATCGAGGCTGTAATAGGTGTTTCGTTGAGAGAGATATTGATTTGACTGAATAAAGAATGTATCAAGTTGTCGGCCGCGACCGCTGTCCCGTCCCCTTTCACCAGTTGAATACGAAGATATAATTTAATCTAAGAGAGGTCGCGAGAGTACTCGCCGTCTCTGGGACAGAAGAACTCTAATTGAGCGTCGTTGTCCACAGACGTGATGGGCTTGTATTCGACCACTTTATTATTTTTAATTACCGTTTGAATGCATTTTTCGTGGAAAAGATTGATTTCTGTTTTCGAAAACTCCATAATTAGTCGAAAATATCCTTTTTATCTCTCTTGTTCCCTCTTGCTCTAGCGCCCACCTTCGAATGAAGTCGTTTACGCTTGTTAGCCCTTTTTAAGCCGCGTCCCTCGACCGCCTGAGTGACGCGCTTTTTAACTATATCACCAGGTTCTTTTGTGGCTATATCGACCAGTATGTGCGAGCCCGCTTGTAACGCCTGTCTTCCCAACGCTTTCGCCCCCCTCAAAAACAACTGTTTGACAAATCGAAATAGTCCACCCAAGAACGAACCGGCCCCTTTTCATTGTATAGCTGGCGAGATAGACAGGACCTATGTTTTATCTTTCTCCCTGCATTATTAAGACTAATCTAAATTACCACCTCTCGTATCTATTTATCTATGCTATGGCGTGGCAGGATGTGAGCAGATGTTAGGTGTTATAATGCTATGGCGTGGCAGGATGTGAGCAGATGTTAGGTGTTATAATG
>CABFOV010008806.1:0-21952 GCA_902141375.1 Timema poppense
TTTGAATTTGCTTCTAAAAGTTAGGCCTATATTATTGCCTTTAAATAAAAATATTTATAATAAGTGCAGTCAGGCCCACCACTAGGGGGAGGGGAGGATATTGATTGATACCATGGTACCAGGACTTCTAGTAGCCCAGCTTGAGAACCATATTCACTTTTTTTTATTTAAAGGATGAAAAAAATACAAAAAATATATGAATGACAAGCAATTAAATGCCTATTTAAATAAAGCACAGCCCACGGAGGAATTTACTGGTATTTGTGACAATTATATCATTGGTTAGGCCTAGTCTGGTCCTTCGTTTCAAGGTGTTTGAAACTTCACGGGCCTATTATTTTTTTACTGAAAATAAATTTGGCACACAAATAAAGTCTGGCAGTAAATTAAGTTTAGAAAAATAGCTTACTTCATCATGTGCTTAATATTTCAATGTTCATTGAAGTTACGTATTAATTTTTAGTAAAAGTGACAACAAAATGACAAAACAAAAAATGCACTAACCAAAGTAAAGAATAGTGGTGTAGGTACAGGTGGCAGAGAATATTTATCCTCTGGAAAGAACTTGTTCCACCAACGACCCCGGAATAAGTTCCTCCCTCCCCTGGAATAAGTTCCTCCCTCCCCTGGAATAAACTCCAAATAGCTTTTTTAATCACCTAATTTCCAAAAATTTGCTGGGAAAAGACCACTTAAAATAACGTATATAGAAGAGGAGCATTTAAATATCAAAAGGTTTATAATGGGTAAGGTTCACTACAAATAACTATACAAGAGTCTAATTTTCAAATACTTTCCAGAAGAAGACCACTATTTTCTAAGCATTTGACGATCGAGGTCCTCCAGACCCCTAAAAAAACTTTCTTTTTTTGCTAACTAGCCCTAGACAAATGAGGCAAATATTACAAAGAAGGGGAGGGGCCTTGCCCCACGTACTGGGCTCGGTTTGAGTGTCAAGTGGGCCTGAGTGCCGTGCATATTGTTATTATTTATTTTATTTAAAAATAAAAAGGTAGTATTGTAAATAAAATATTTCAACTTGCCAAGAATTTTTTTTCTTGCGCACTAATTAGATTCCATTTATCCTCCCCTATCACAGCCTTCGAAAAATTCATCCAAGCATTGGCTTTCACATTTTTGTCTCTATAATCTTGAGATTTAGTGTTCCACAGGCAGGGGAACGTTTCGACGTGAATTATAATTGCTTCACTATCAATAAAATCAATGAAATTGTAACGCTCATTCATATTGTATATATAATATTGCTCACAATAAAAAAAATATAACAGTTTTCTTTAAGGAAAAGAAATATACAAATCATCAAAACGTTTGTGACTGCACTTTAATGACAGAGGAATGTGGAGGCACAACCCTTGTAGAGGAACATCCCTCGGTTTTTGTCGCGCGTGTGGCAGGTAGAGAGGCGGGATATGTCGCCAGGAAAATGGACCCCGGTGAATTCCAACGCGACATGACCTTGAAGCCGCATGTGACGTATCTCTGTCTTGCGATATTTGCCGCTCGTGTAGCATCCCACCATTAAAACTCGTGGTTTTCGTTTTTTTCGCGACAAAAACAGCTTCAACGCAGTGGGAAAAATCGCTCGTGTGGCCTTAGCCGGGATGGTGTATCGCGATGGCCTTCTTATATATGAAAGTATAAAAGGGAGGAGGTCATCGTGACAAGATTCCGCGTCTGGCATACATTTCTGGATCATGGAGTTTTATTAAAAGGGGATTCACCTCCAGTGTGTAAGCTTTGCGATGCTCCCCTTAGTGTTATCACATTTTATTGGACTGTCGCAAATATGCCCCTATTCTCCTGGCTTTTGATTTTAAAGATGACCATTGTCCATTGGCCATTTTAAATGCCATTTGAGTCACTTTTTACACAGCGATTTATTTTGATTATGTTTAATATTGAGAATTTTTAAGCATTTTTAGTGTATTTTAATTTTATCTTGTCTTTTTAAACAATTTTAGTTTACTTTAACATTATTTTTCAATTTTTACAACATTTTATATTCTACTTATTTTTTTAATAATATTTTATATTTTTGTCTGTATTTTTAATATAGTTCATACACCTTTGGGTTAGTTAAGCAGGTGTTTCACTCGATTTGTACTAAAGTCCGAGCACTCCCATGGATTGGTCAAATAGGTATCTCATTTTGAGATTTATTTTTACAATGTATACAATTCTTATTTTATTTTATTCCTTCACCGGCTGTTTCCGACAGATGCATTGCTTATTATGTCTCTCCCCTATGCAGATTTTACTATGTAATTATAACGTTTAAGGCCCAAATGACCTCATTGTGTCGAGCCTATAAATCTTACTACTACTACTACTACTAATAATAATAATAATAATAATAACAACATTAACAGCAACTTTTTTCCGCGGTCTCTAGACGAAGAAAATATTGATACTGGTGAGATAATACCTGGGCGATGGAGGTCGGAAATAAGCGAATTTCTCAATTTGGGGAGATATGGTGATAAAGGAACAATGGACTTGGCAAATAAAATGTGGGATCATCTTAGAGATTACTTTAACAACGAAGGTGCTGTTACTTGGCAGTACAGGGAAAAAAAATTAGTTTCTATTCACACAAAAAAAATTGTGTTTGTGATTCAATAATTAAAAACTATGTACTAACAATATTTAGTAAAGTATTATTGTAAACTATCCTAAAATTGTGATTCATTCATTTTGATCTGGTGATTAATTATTTCCGTTTACTTTTCAGATTGATTTGAGTTTAATATTTCCCCCCTCGCATTTATCATGATTACTACCATTATATGAAACCACTTGAGATGAGGTTCGTAGACATCGTCAGAACTGCTACCTGACTTCTTCGATTTCTTTATCTTCATTACTTCTTGATTTTAAGTGCATATCAAGTTTTTGATTTTTGTTTCCCTTCTAACCTTCCCCCCCCCACACCACTTCTCATCTCCCGAATAATGTCCTCATACACTGCCTGCTTCATTTTCCTATTTCTATAATGCACTCTATTAATGCTCCACAACTTTTCATGTTCCTAGTAAAGCTCAAACTATTTAATAGTTTTCTCTTTAGAGCATTTAATTTAAATGAATTCACTGCACACGTGGTGTAGTGTACTACTAGTCCAACAACTCTACTATCCAAATATGTTTACAAAGTGGGAGTAGTTGGTAGAGCTCGTCACCAAGTGAAATATTTGGTGGTGGGAGGAGGAGAGTGGTAGAGTTACTATCCAACAATGCGATCCCACTCTCATTTCCCAACTACTAGTGCTAGCTAGTACTCTACTATCTTCTCTCCCAACCGTCTATACGAGGATAGTAACAGGACTTTTGGCCACTTGTCCTATTACTATCCAGTTTATTCTACCAATGTAAACTGAGCTTGGAGCTCTAAGTAAAATAGGAGGGAGGAAATACCTCTCATGAACCTTTAAAAATTCGGGGGGATTGGGGTTAGGAAAGTAAAGAAAATAACTAATTCATAGATTCGTCACAGGCACATTGTCAAGACGGGAATGTGCATGAATTACGTAATCACCGAGTAAACATATCCATACATTGTTACAACTATATTATGTAACAACCACCAAAGTTATCAAGTTTGAAGTTGTTATCTTTGTGTTTGGCGTTGAGTGGATGAGGGGGTTATCCATATACTCATGTGTTGTGGTTTTTCGGCTCATTTACTAACTACTGTGTTTTTAACATAAACAGAGCGTCCATTTCCTTGAATTAATCGAATATTTTCATTTGCTAGTGGTTTTCCTTTCTTCCTTAGTAAATAGCTGTGTTTGGTAACCAACCATGAATGGTATAAATATTTCCGATAGTTTGTAAATACCACCAAATGAGGGGAAATATTTCAAATGTTTGCAAAACAAGCTTAAATTATAATATTTACATAACTGAATAATTCAGGTATATGTGTTGATAGATTTGTAGAAGAATCACGTTTCATTTAATACGTTTTATAATCTCAATTCATTACATCCCTGAAGGGTTATGATTGTATTCATAATCATTAACAAAGTTATTGTACACTAAACATTTCTAATATTTTATTTTATTTATTGTGCCACCTTAAATGTTAGCTAAATGTTTACTACGTTAATAGATGGTAGGTTTTATAAAATATTAAATTATATTGACAAAACTTAGTGTTAACGATAAACTTGTCATGATTGCATGTGAATTTTACAGTGGCATTATTACAAATATTTCGCTAGATATACTCGATTCTCCTAGTTAAATTTATTATATTATTATTTTTGAAATATTAATTTAGAGTATTCATAGTTTTTTAAAACCTGATAATGCTTTAAAAACCAAAGTAAAAATTAAATTAAGTACCGTGTGCTTATATTGGTTTTGAGAATGTTGTGAAAATTCTATTAGTTTTAATTTCCTACCCAACGTCGATTGTTAGAAATTACTTGGCTGTTTATTAAGTCCTTTACTTTCTAAAAATGTAGTATTTAAATAAAATAATATACAAGCTTTACTTGTGTATGATCTTTTATGTGCACTATGCCTTTAGTTTGATAAGATTAAGAGAATGCATAATATATATTAAGAAAATATTATATAAACTTACATCAGCATGCGGGTCGTTTTAAATCCTCCTAAAAAACCTTAGAAATCTAAAAAATGTTCTACAAGTATATCAGCAATATATACAGCCCCAAACAACACTAAGAATGCTTACTTCATAGAAATCCTTTGAAAAAATTACAACAAAAAACTTAGTTATAAAAAATCTAATATAGCTACTATGTTGGTAATATCAGATTTACGTTGACTATTTTACAAATACAAAAGAAGTGATATAAAGACATCACAAGCATCGAGTTATTCATATTAATTTATAAATACAAACTAATTGACAGCAAAATATGAAAAATATAATATATTATGTCAAGTAAAATTAAATACCTACAATATTTTTAATTTAATGTAAAAAAAAGGTTCACGGTGCTAGTAATTTGACATTTATATACACATTACTTTTATAATAAAAAAAAGTGAATATAATGTACAAATTACAAGATACAAGTCCGGTTGCAGGAGGGGTAACGCATCGGTCTCTCACTACGCCACCTGGTCAGATCTTGATAAGTGACGACGCTACAATTCCTGGTTGCCTTCAGCAGGAACACAGCTCTCGTAGAGTCATAAAGTTGGTCACTAGGGACCAGCTATCGTCACATCCGACACCTAAGTCCAACGTCAAAATAGAATCAGAACATGATAGTCGCCCTGTTTATCGACATTCAGAATTCCATGGCGGCGAATGAAGCCAGATTCAGACAGCTTAAGGCAATGCTTCCAGACCTGCGACAGCCAGAACCCCTCACCGGTACCGACCAAGGAAGCATGTGCGTCGACTCTACCGCCGGACACCTAATCCCTGCACATGGAATAATCGGCTGCAATATGGACGACCTTGATACTCAATGTAAAGGCAACATACCTTCCACTCGCCAGAGACAGGAATCAAGCAAACTTCCTATTAATCATCGCGTCTAAATATCTTAATCTACCTAGAGAAATCCAGAAGATCCTCATCTACCGGGTGAACCTTCTGTACATAGCCCTCACGAAACGATTGTCTACAGCAATTGCAGCAGAAAGAGGAAACGCAGGGGCTAACATTTAACCTCCGTAGTTCCAACAGTCTGTCCCTACTCCGGTGCAGATCGTACACCGGGACAGAGTACCAGAGCAAGGAGGTCTTCAAGGTTTCTGAGGATCAGGGAGAAAGCCACCCCCCGTTAGTTAGAAGAGCCAGGAATTTGGCATAACTCGCCTTATTGATTAGGGTACCACATGTATTTATCTAGCGTCTCACCGTCGTCCGCCTCTGCCACGCCTTACTGATGGGGAAGAGTTGACCCGCCGCCTCTCGATGGGATGTATCTGTAGACAGTCTGTAGAGGTGGTGGCGGCATGAAGTTTGGTGGTGTGGGCTGCTTGTGGAAGATCTGGGTACACTGCGGCGAGTGCTAGTCCCGCATGCTCCATAAATTATGGTTCAATGATTGTTGTTTTCAATTCCTGCGCCTAACTCTATTCATGTCTCACTCACTCTTAGAGCTTTTCTTGTTATGTTTTCTTTGAATAAAATAAATTCTCTTGTGACCAACCTGACTTATTATTATTGGGTGATATTAAGGGGCGGGCTACATGTCCATACCCCATAAATTAAGCCTGCATAGATCCCGGTTATTGAAAACTACTACTCTTCATGGAAGTAGTCCATGAACTACTGAATTATTATCCACGCCACTGCGAATCGTTGGAGGCATAATTTCTCGATTAATCCATCTTTTCGGCTAAGTTTATTACCAGGGCCTCTGAATATTGTTACCGGTTCCAGGGGTCTGTAAGACCCCACACACACACACACACACACACACACACACACACACACACACCAAGTCCATGTGTGTAATTTCAACAGTCTGGTAGCCGATTATGGCTCAGCCAGGCCACGTATCCGGCTATCCGTTGCAAGACTTTACCCGTTGCCTTTGGTATGTGATAGAGGTACGTGTTGCTCCCATATTAATAATCTATTTGAGTTTAACTCATATGGAGTATCTCATATTATAGTGTACACACCTGCTGTTTGGATTAGGTGTATTATTTCTTGCTCTCCTTTAGAAGACTTTACTATGAAAAAAAGTCTTAAGGCGCTAATGAATTTTATGTGTTGACATGCCAGGCCTCCACCGTGGCTCGGATTCCACGTTAAACTGTAGGTCCTCCATTTCATCTCACAATCACCCTACCATTACATAATTAGCGTAAGTGCGTATAACCCGAACGGGTAGTAAGACCGGTGCTAATAATAATAATAATAATAATATGTGTTGACGTCCCTTTAATTTATTTTGAATTTATTATAATTATTATTGTTGTTTAATGTTAATACCTTTTAGTTTTAGTCATGTTGTAAAGTTAATTGATATCACATTTTCAAGTGTGAATAGCCTCGCTTCACGCCTCTACATTTGTTTCCAAGATGCCCTTTTCCCCTTCAAAAGAAAACAAAACAAAACACCAAAACTGCGCTAGACATTCATAACTCTACCGGGGAGAGGCAGTTCCGCCAACCTACGAACGGAGCGTTGCAAATCCGAGGTTTCCGTTCCTTCTTTGTAAGGAACAGAAACACGGCCACTGGCTTTTAATTGCTCCGCCAGAGGTAACGCCTTTCTTCTTCCGTTTTAACAAACATCCTCCTCTTGTCCCCCTCCGCCGCTTCATCTTCCTTGCCTTGAAATGTTCTTACTCTTCCTTTTGACGTTATGATAGAATCATGTTTAGCGGGGTCTGAGATGTTTGCACCACTCTTCAAACATTCCTTTTGAGAGGGAAATAAATAAATGTACTTTTCAAACAGACATAAAATATTTGCTTTTTTTCTTTTTCCTTACATGCATATCCTTTGAAGTAGTCTACGACTTGAACATCATTCCACTTTAATATTATTTTCAATTTACTGTTTAATTTTTGAAAATTTGGTTAGCTCCTCCTAGGAGAGTAATTCAGTGTAAATATGTGTTGTTTTTCTGTCAGATAGATAAAAGTTGGCTTTTATAATGGTTACATGTCAAACAAAATATTTTTAATAATTAAAAAACTCAATTTAGGTAAGTAGGCGCACAAATGACCATGTTTTTTCTGAGAAATAATTATACAGTTCTTCGAATTATAAATTTGTTGATACATATTATTATTATTATTATTATTATTATTAATCTTCGTATAAATAAACACGCAATAATTACACTAATCCTGCGCGTAATCCTTAAACACAAAATATACAATATTTTAAAGAAGAAATGCCTAAAATATAATAAGTAGTAATTACTACTACTTTCTGAGGAAGGTGCTTTAATAGCATCGAAATATTGAAGTGTGTGTAAATTTGTGTTAGTGTCTTTTCTTTTATTTGTGTGCTATTTTTTTCCTAATACTTTATCATTTTATTCATTACTAAATGTTTTTGCTCAATGCACTTTTTTCATACATATAAAATATAATAAGATAATTCGGTTTTGTTACCACGACAGATATAAATACAGTGTTATTGTAACCTGGTATATTATCCTTGAATATTATTTCAACCAGTTTCCACAGGATGAGCATTTTAGCCGCACCTCTGCTGTGGTTCGACAATATAGATCACCACACATAGCTGCCAACTTATAGGTGGCTGGGGTATTTTCTGAACATTCTTTATAAATTTAATTTCAGAGACTCTTTGAAGAAGAAAAAAAAAGAATCCATAACTCTGCAAATAGTCTTGATTATACGATTTTAAATAAATAATGTTTTAATGTATTTATTCAATGTTAGTATACGCATTTTTTTTAATGCATGTAAAAATGGTTCAACCATTTGTATAAGTGTGAGGAGGTTAGATAGAAAAAATGAACTCATTTTATTGGGGAGAAGAGGTGTGAAAACTAAAGTGATAAATAACATGTGAAAAGGGAACTAAAGCAGCCAGCTGAGATTAGAACTTTGACCTCCCCAATAACGGAAATCCAGTCAATTAATATACCAGTTACCCGCCTCGGTGGCGTAGTTGGCTAACGCGCCATTCTTGTGTTGAACCAGACTGTCGAGGACGGGGAGATTGAAGTTCGAATTTCAAATGGGTATTCTCGCATATTGAGATCTATTCTTTTTATATTCTTATTTGTATATTGTGTTTTCACCTTTTTATAATAATAATAATAATAATAATAATAATAAGCACTGCGTCTTACTACCCGTTCGGGTTATACGCACCTTTTTATAGAGACAGGTGAATAATATTACTCTCTCCTATGTTGATTTTACTATGTACTTTAATTTTGTTAAGGCCCTAATGACCTCATTGTGTGATGAGCCTCTAAATAGTAACTAACAATAATATTTTTTTCAAGAGGTCCAAAATTAATTAATCCTGTTTAATTTCAATATCATATTACAAAGCAGAAATATGCCTTATTATTTCCTTAGGTCTGATGTAGCTCTTTCAAATACATTACAATAATTATTTAATAATCCTGATTAATTTGATTATTATTATTTTTTTACAAAAAATATTCAATTTTAAAAATATGTATGTTTAAGCTTTTGATTTATTTATGAATACAACAAAATTTTAACTTGAAACATTTCTAGAATAAATATTTTTATTTATTACTTGAACTTGAAAAAACTCGATCTTTAAATTAATTGAAACTTGATTTTAGCTTGACTATTGAGTAAGATATGCTTTCTCTCACGCATTTATATAAAATAATAGGAAAACTGTCACACCTCAAAATGTAAAAGAAACAAGTACAATATTGTGACAAGAAAACTGATGTAGCACAAAATAAATGCTTTTAATTTACGTACCTAATACAGAAACACTGTCATAAACTTAGGTATGACGATTTTCTACTACATCTGGAGTTATAAACGACACAAGATATTACACGAAAAACGACATAACACAAGATTTGTCACGTTTACTTAACGAAATCACGTCACTCATCGGCCGTTGGGTCACAACCTAAATGTGACACAGTTCTTGGTTCATGATAGAGCAATTTTTTGGGTTGGCCATAGTGACAATAGTGGACTCGCGCGAGAAATATTTAAATTTAACTTGTGGCACCTTTCCTGATTGAAGGATGATGTACTTAGAACACAATCCACACATAATACGGAATTCGGAAAATTTCGACTCGTGTCACTTTTCTTGCGGGGATGCGTTATGTTAATTGCACCATCATTAAAACACGTTTTATTTATTTCAGCCGCTCTGACGCATAAATATATATTGTACGTGTGTGTGTCTAAGTGTGTGTGTGTCAAATGGATCATCATTAAAACACTAATTGTTCTCTTTACTCTAGTTGCTTTGACGTCCGTCGATAACTCAGGCCCTTCATAATAAAACACGTGTTCTATATATTTTAGCTTCTGTGACGCGCCCATGTCCACTCGCTCAGCAGTTCTGTCGCATTTAAAAGTCCGTTATAAAGATTGGTGAGTACAGCTATATCACACAATTTCTCCTTATTTCCCGCAACGCCACTGTTTTATTATATAAGATAAAACGTAAGTTTAAACCATCGACGAGCCATGTGTGTTAAAATTGTATCAAACAGTTTGCTTGAGTGCGAGGGGGGAACATTCATAACATAGTTGAGATAGCATCCCCAAATAGCGGGGTGGTGGCGTTGTCACATGACCTAGTTTCTCAATATAAAGGGGTGGAGAAGCGAGAGCAGGGGTGTCGGTTGAGGGTGAGAGAAAGGGTTAAACCCCACCCAACTACCTGGTTGTTGGCCATTCATTGTGGTGAAGTTGGCAACGATATGAAGCAAATAGCTGGTCTATTTAATACCTACAGCTCCAGTGTATACTTGACTTATCGTTCAATTATTGTGTGTGTTTATTGAACTCTTGGAATTATTCATATCTTAACCATAACATTTGTTCTTAAATTTAAATTCAAAATTTAAAAATTATACCTGGTAATGCTTGTTCTGTCACAAAGTAAATTTGCATCTCGATAAAAAAAAATAGTTTGGTGTTTGCTATATTTCGATACAATAAAAAATAACAGGCTAAATTTAGCAATTCACCCCATTCTCAACAACTTATAATCACACAACTCAAAACACGATCAAGTAAAAGCAGCTAGGCTAACTATAATTTGTATGTAGATCCAACCACTCAAGCTTAGCTTACGATCCCATCCATGCAGTTAAAACTACTCACGACTAGCGTATGACCACTTTCATCCAGATCAAAATACTCAACGACCTCGTGCAAGTACTTCACGCCACCTATATCTAACTCATGACCACACAAGTATGTCACGCCACTCACATCTAACTCATGACCACACAAGTATGTCACGCTACCCACATCTAACTCATGACCACACAAGTATGTCACGCCACCCACATCTAACTCATGACCACACAAGTATGTCACGCCACCCAACATCTAACTCATGACCACACAAGTATATCACGCCACTCACATCTAACTCATGACCACACAAGTATGTCACGCCACATATATCTAACTAATGACCACACAAGTATGTCACGCCACTCCACATCTAACTCATGACCACACAAATAGATCATGCCACCCACATCTAACTCATGACCACACAAATAGATCACGCCACCCACATCTAACTCATGACCACACAAGTATGTCACGCCACCCACATCTAACTCATGACCACACAAATAGATCATGCCACCCACATCTAACTCATGACCACACAAGTATGTCACGCCACCCACATCTAAATCATGACCACACACGTATGTCACGCCACCTATATCTAACTCATGACCACACAAGTATGTCACGCCACTCACATCTAAAGCATGACCACACAAGTATGTCACGCCACCCACATCTAACTAATTACCTTTTGCATGTCTATAACGCCATCCACATCTAACTCTTGATCTCGTGCAAGTATATCACCCCACTCATAACCGAATTATTACCACACGCAAGCAAATCACGTCAGTTATGAACAATTTACTTCCATGCACAACAAACTCTTTGCACTAGCCAACACCGATACTGAAACATACTAAGAAAATAACAACCCTTACCAAAACAATGATGAGGCCCAAGACTTGCTTCCTGGCTATTTTTTGAGAGATAAAATGGTTTAAGCTCCGAAACATGTATTCCATTTTATTCTTTAAAAGAGTGATACATTGGGCAGTGAAATCAGTATTTTTAAAGAGAAAACCGCGTGATGGCACTCCTCTAACACACACACCTCAACGAATACAGGCATATACAGGATGAGTAGTAATTCGCGGACACGAACAGTACCACATGATTAGATGGGTAGAAAATACCCGTTGTAAAAAAAAACACTTCCCATACTATATGATAAAAACGATATTAAAGTTAGAAAGGAGTGATGTGGTAACGCTGTGTCTGAGATTTAATAGTCATACGAAACTAGACGAAGACACAATGAGAGGTCAATATTGTGTAAGTAGCACTAAACTACATACAGGTAGAATATTGGGATATGGCATTGGCCATGGGAGCATCTGACACTCGAGCTGGACCTGCGACGTGGCTGTACGTTGACCGTTTTTCCTGGAAGGGTTAATGTTTGGTGCCGGCATGTTTTAGGATATGATTATGGGCCCCTATTTGCTACCAAACCGTTTGAATTCCGCCAGATACCGTGTTTTCATTGACACGCTTTTATTTGGGGTGCTGGAGGACGTACCATTTCTTGTACGACAGAGGAAGTGCTATCAGTGTGACGGTGCCTTTTCACACAAGTGCGGCAAAGTCCACCCCAACCATTGGCTCGGGTGTGGGGGGCTGGTGAAATGGCAACAGGAACTCGCATCATTCGATTTTTTCTTATGAGGTCACTTCAAAGCACTGGTGCCCACCTCATGACCCACTGCAGTCATCCAAGGACATTGTGGGACGAATCATTGCGACTGTTACGACAGTTAACGTCGACAGGCTTTCGACGCGTATTCATCAAATCCATACACCATTTTGAGCAATGCGTAGTCATGCGAGGATCAACTTTAGAACACCTACTATGAACTAACTAACATAAGTTTTATGTAGGTTTAAGGCACAGTGTTGCCACATAACCCCTCTATAACTTAAATGTCGTTTTTCTCATAAGGTCTTTTTGCAAAGAATATTTTCGACTTGTATTTACCTACATAGTTATGTGGTGCTGCCTGTGTTCGCGAATTAATACTCACCCTGTATACCAATGAAATACCGCTAATTAAAACTACAGTAAAGATTAAGTTGGAGGCGCACGGATTTCTCAAGGTTTACAATGAAGTGGTCAATATTAATTGTGCTTTCATCGTGACTGCGTAAGCATTGAGTAAATCTGTGAGGGTCCTGGTCTTCATTATGTCACTGAATTGAACCGAATTACAAACAAATAATTATCAAGTGAAATATACATATAAGTATATCTTCGCTTTTTCGACTCCATAAAAAAGTTCGAGAAGATTTCCAATTGCTCATGGTCCAGTCGAATGTCACCAACCCTCGGTGCTGTTTCAGCTACAAAGCGTAGGCAGCGATGCTGGCGTGGGCAAGTCCAGTGGGGCCCCTCCAACTACTGGAGGTGTGCGTGCCGCTGATGGCCGAGAAGTATTTGTGTCCCTCACCAGTGGGTTGGAACCTAACGGTGACAACGTAAGCTCTGACTGGGGGAAGCATAGCGATCTGAGTTTCCTTGACTTTTTATGTGTGTGTTCAGCACTGCTTTTTTGTTCCTGCGTGGACGGCTGCGCATGGTCTCTATGAGCTCGGAGGTTCTGGTTTCGAATGGGTCGGGGCACTATCGTCTTGAAGTTATCTTAGAGCACGTTATGATTATCTTTAAGTTGTGACAATCTTTGGTTGATATATTTAATTGCATACACGCGTGGGCATAGGGAAAATATTTCTGTTTAGCGTTAAATTGTGTACCTGGATCAACCCTGGGTTTGTGTTAATGCGCTCTAAGTTGATATTTAAGTGACAATATCCTAAGGGATTTATACGTCCAAACCCCCCCTGAAAAATCCAGCCCTTACCTTGCACCAAGCAATGGTAGAAAGTGGTGTTGTCGGTCCCGAGTCTGATGTCCTTGTTGGGAAACTTCTCGGAATACCAGTTGATTGTCATCAAGGCAGTGGTGATTTCGAGCCGCTGCCTGATGAAGCCTGTCCAGTAGGAGGGAGGATCTGGGCAGTAGCAGGAGATGGTGTTTGGTGTGGCATCGGAGAATACCGTTCCCACCTCCCTTGTGTTGGGCCCCCAAGTGCACGCTGTCCAACGTTCATTCTGTAGGAGCCTCGTAGCCCAGGTCTCCGAGCCGCGGAATATCTTTGCGGTGGCGTAGCTGGGCCAACATAAGTTATAGCCCAGACATCTTATGTATCCCGCGACTCTTGTTCTGTCCTTTGGCGAGAGTTGGGGGACCTGGTGACAGAGCTGCTGCCCTTTTCTTGAGGCTGCTGGTAATATATGTAGCGTCTGTGAGGTGGTGTGCACTCGGAAGCACAGGTACTCGATGTCTTGAGTGGGGGTGAGAACGAACTTGTCCTGGTTCAGTTGAAGCCCCATCTCCGCTAGCATCACTGGTACGGCGAGAAGTATGTCGGCAGTCTCGGCGTGGAACAGCAGGTCGTCCAGGTAGATGATCCCGGAGACCACCGGCAGCCAATCTTGAATAGCGTTGACTGCCTCTTCCATTGTCCGCTGGAGTCTGAAGGGGGGCCAAAGCTTGGCCTATTGGGAGTCTAGTGAAGCAGTATTTAACTCCCTTGTAGTAAATTCCAGTAAACTTCCGTGATTCTGGGGTCAGCGGCAGGTGGTAAAAGCCACTCTGCAGGTCGGTCTTGATGGCGAAGTGGCGTGACGGGATCGTCCGGAGAGCTGCACCCGTGGACAGGAGGCTGATCTCAGGAGTGTTGATGTACTCCGTCCACGGGGAGAAGTCGTGAATGACCCTTATTCCCCCGTTCCTTTTGGGAATCAGGAACAGGAGAAAGGCGTCTGTGAAGCTCTCGCGAAGTAGGAGACCGCTGTTCGTCCAATCTTTTATGATGTCGTCCATGATCTTTGATGTCCATGTCCGTTGAAAGTTGTGTGTTGTATGCCATTTTTAAATCTCTGTGTTTTGTATACCGAAATAGTTACCGTTCTGTTCTCATCTGCACGGATTCATCAGTGCTCTGTTGGAATTGTCCACTCTCTACTCTTGGAATACCCTCGTGCCGATGATACATGAGGACTCATTAACACCCGGCTCGCCTTTTGCTGGATTCCTGGTCACGCTGGTCTTTCAAGAAATGAACTATTGGACCAGGCAGCCAAGGAGGCGAGTCTGGGTGTCATGTTTTTAGATCTAAAGGGTTATGTTCGGCGTGGGGTCTTACGCACCTGGCACGAGCAGTGGGTCTCGACCCCTGCTCAGAACAAGCTGCGCTCGATCAGGGATGGTTGTTCGCGTTGGCCCTCTTTTGTACGAAAGTCTAGAAGAGAGGAGGTCATACATACATTTCTAACACACGGATTTTTACTAAGAGGGGATCCACCTCCAGTGTGTGAATTTTGTGATGCTCCCCTTAGTGTGTACCACAATTTGGTGGAGTGTCGCAAGTAAGCCCCTATTCGCCTGGCCCTTAATTTCAAAGGTGACATTCGTTTTTTATTACGTGACAGCGCTGAAGGAGTTATTTGTTTACTCCATTTTATATGCCAGGTGAATCTTTTTAGTGCCATTTGAGTCACTTAAATAGTGACTCATCTGGATTTATCTCATATTGAGACCTTTTTTAATATTGTAATATACTTTAATGTGTTGTTTTGTCTTTTTAACCATTTTAGTACACTTTAACATGATTTTTTTTAACATGTTAGTCTTGTCTTTTTATTGGCGTAATACAGCTGTGTTTTTTTTTATCAGGTGTTTCACTAAATTCTTACTCTCAGCTCATTTGAGTACCCTTATGGAGTGTGCCAAATGGGTATTTTTCTCATATTGAGATCTATTCTTTTTATATTGTATTTCTACATTGTGTCTTCGCCTCTCTATAGAAACAGGTGAATATTTTGACTCTCTTCTATGGAGATTTTACTATGTATGTATATTATATTAAGGCCCTATTGACCTCAGTGTGTCGATGGTCCTCTAAACACCAATAATAATAATAATAAAGTTGTGTGGGGCCTCGAAGGGTGGTGGCAACGAGACGCCATATCTCAGGTTCTTGAAGAGGGTCCTGTCACGGAGTGTAACTGATCGTAGAGGGTTGACCGCAACAGATGTATACCGGCTGTTCTCCAGTGGTGTGGCTCTCGGGTTCCCACACCACTGGCACCTGGGGTCCTTTGATGACTGGGAACGGAGAACAGTCCGTTTCCCCGGGCTCATCTATGACATCTGTCGAGTCCCCTGAGTCCCGTGGTCCTTGTAGTACTGCTGGGGTGTCCTCCTTGTCGTCCACGATGTCTATCCCGAGTTCTTTCATGAGGTTAGCCAGGGAATCTGTTTCCGGAGCCGGAGACTCGCGCATGGCGGTGAATGCGTCGTTAACCCAGGCAAGTAGCTCATCCATATCTGGTAAGTCCCCGGTGATCTGTTCCAAATCTTGTGGTGACTCCAGCGGTGCTGTTAGGTTTATGATTTCTTCTACCGGATCGGGGTTGTATGCTATCATGTTGTCTACTTGCTCTAGCGGCCAGTTTGCGTAGTCGGGGTCTTCCTCCAGCCAAACCCAAAGATCCTTTTTGGTGACTGGAGGGGGTAGTCCCGCTTCCTCGAAGACTCTGCGGAGGGCCTCGTTGGGCGGCGGCATTTTATTATGCCGAGTCATGGTCTCTTCTACCTATGAACTCCCCCCTTCCACATGTAACATTACTTTGAATAATGTTACAATAGGACCCCACCCCATAATGACGTTAACGTATATATCGCAGTAAATCATACTACCCACTCCAATAAATACAACTATTAGGATCCCTACAATGGTAATCTTCTCTGTTGTAGATCACGAAGGTTAATAAGACATGATAAAACAATGCTGGACAATATATTTCGCTACCTAATCCAATTGAATATTAATAGTTTGTTCGTGTACTTATCAAATGAATCTGCTTACACTATTAACCTGCAAGGCTGGCCTACACCTGGCGTCCTAAAACGACGAGTGGGTCGAGTGAGATACGATGTGTCAACAAGACATCCCGGCACCCCGATTATACTGGCGAGTAATGAGCCGGGCAGCTTTGAAAACAACTGAAGGATAACTATTTACCTGGCCTCTGACGGTGGGAAGGGGAACCACCTACAAAACATCGGATGATTGAAGAAATTGGCTGATATTCCGATGGAGCAATATAAACAATGGTGTACGTAATTGTTAGAAGACATCGCTGACGTCACCTAGCGTGTGTTTTTGTTCTCCCACCTCCCCTCCTGTGCAACGAAACTCCTATATAAATGGCTACGCAAGTATGCCTAATGGACTATCATATCATCTACGATCGACGACGGACCATTGTCATAGACCTGGACAATGGCAGAATAAACTTGTATAATGTATCGAAATCGTAACTATATCGATTCGTAATATGGACTAATTTATTTTCAACTCTTAATATTTTGTATATATAAACTTTAATATTCTGTTTCTGAAACTATCTTATTATGATCGTTTTATATAATACAAAACTCTACAGTTTGTATGTCGCCACTTTGGCGCTAGAGTATTTGTGTAATATTCATTCTCGTAGATATTCACTATTATTGATTGATTCAAAGTTTGTGCCAGTTAAAATTAATATGTTTGAAATTGTGGATAGTTGTATTTGTTTTTTCTAATCATCGAGGTAACATTTCTTATTTAGTTTACATATTGAATTATCACAAAGTAAAGTAACTACTATTATTATTTTTGTATATTATGACTTTAATTAACCTTTGCACATTTAAATATATTTTTCTAAAGTATGTCAGATAGTCCCGGGGGAGTTTGATTATAGTCCGTTAGCCAAACTCTCGCGTTATGTAAACTCCGTTGTATTATATCTTCAAAGTTTAATTAACGTAATATATATCTTCGTTTTCTGTGAATGACGAAACTTTTGTAACCGTTTCAAGGTGCCCATTAGGCGCTTATAATGTTCTATTGTACTAAATTTCAATACATAATGTTGTTGTGTCTCATATAGACTGAACCGTCAGAATAATGATTGGATTTCAAGTTTATCTATTGTAAATATACCTGCTCAACTTTAAGGATACAAAATTGTTGTCATTAAGTTAGTTTTCAACATACTCATTATTATATACTATTTTCTGCGCTCTTGTTATTAATTTGAATAAACAGCTCATATGGTTGCTTTTACATTTTTCTCATAATTTACCTGTAACTTGTTGCTTAGATTCACTCTTTCCTTTTATTATATTCTTGGTCGGTAATAAGAGGACTCAGAGAGGGTGCAACACACAGGGCACATTAAAAGCTGTTAATAACAGNGTCGGTAATAAGAGGACTCAGAGAGGGTGCAACACACAGGGCACATTAAAAGCTGTTAATAACAGTTCTGACCACCCTTAACTCCAAGGAGTCCTCTTCGGGACCCTCCTACGAGGCCTTCTCGTAGGTACACCCTAAAATTTTCTCGTGTTACACCACTGCGCCTAACACGGGACTCTGTTTTACCTGTTACTGGTGTAAGGTCACCCCACAAACACCCCCTAGTTCCTGGTGGTCTGGGTGGTCCGAATGATGAACTACATGTGTAGGCGATTATTCTGAGGCGTCTGGTCGCTTCAAAGATTCATAGAGAAGGGTCCAACGAGGGTCTTTCATACAAGAAGCATCAAGGAAGGCGGCCAAGTCAATCTCAAAAGACTACGTGAAAGTATATTTTACCCTATTGTCTCCTGGGAAAATGGAAACCTCTCTTGTAGTGAGATTTCCAATCAAAAGACACGGTATGTTGCATGGTAATAAAACTTTTAATACACATAATCTAATGATTGCTATCCGTATTGTATCAAGCTAGCTATCTTTACTTGAGAATATGAAATACAGCCTAAATAATAAATTGTTAAGAGGACCTTTATTCAATTGCATTAGCAGATGGCTATTAATCAGGTGTCAACACAAAGTTGTACTATGGCCGGTTCTTTCCCAGTTGGTACTGCCAGAGCATTCAATAGTACATTCATGCCATTATCCACTCCCTGGGGTATAAATCAAATCTAGTACACGCCAACATTAAATACTAGGCCAAAAAAGTGCCAACAAGGGAAGAATGAAAACATTATCTGTGCGGGCCATTATACAAAACTAGCCGTGTTCCGCACTTTGCACACCCCAAAATAATAACGCAGAAAAAGAGGTATAAACTAAAATGTCGTGAGATACTGACCCAACTAGGTCCTCAAATAAGGGCGTTAGACCACCTGCTTGTAGTCATACAAAAATTTGGACAAGTGAGCTTGACGTCCGTGGCGTCATAGGATATTGTGAAGTCAAAAGGACTTAAAACGGAATAGTGAACTTATGGAGACAAGGAAGCTTAAAGGGCTCCAAGCTCCTGTATTGAAGCTATGTTATATGAACACAGGGAAAACATATAGTCAGACTATCTGACTAAAGAAATTAAGTTGGGTTGACACCAAACCAACATTAGTCATTCGGACTAAATCAACAAGTATGAAGGACTTGGACAATATTATAGTCGACTTGACTGAGTAAATTAAGTCTGAAGGACTTGGACAACATTCGTAGAGTACTTGAAACCTTAGACAAGATTCCTTCGGAGTCGAGGCGGTGAGACCCACGACCCAACCATCAAGGCCAGCCAGCTGTTACTTTTTGTTGTTGGAACATGGGTTCCTCCTTCAAGACTATCAAATGATGAACTACAATCCTGTGAACCTAGAGGTCACCCTTTATATACTCTTTATCCTGACTACCGGACCAAATATGGGCATGTAAATAAGAAAAAGAAAGAAAGGGGCTGGGGGTTGGAACATTGGAGAAAGAGTTGCTAAGGAAGTCCGCTAGGGTAGCAACGCTCGGGTTCGTGGCATTGAACCAACGACAGTCAGGCCTTTCTTCAACTTGAAGTTCAAGGGTTTAGACGTCTGTTTGAAACTGCCCCACCTTCGCTTCCCCCATGTTGGCAGCATTCTGTATCGAAGCATGGTGATTGTATCCGGGAACATCCACTTAATGTAAGTAGAACACAAATTACATTTTAGCAGAATGTATCAGTTTTGCTTCTCTTCTTTGGATTCCGTTATTTCAGTTTAGTATTTTGTGCAGATTACGGATTGTAAATGTCACGTCACTTGTTTGACATGCTGCAGTATTTTCATCTCTATAGATGTGTAATTTCTATATCCCACTAAGTGAACGTGTTACTAAAAGTAGTCCAAACAACCTCTTGTTACAACTTATGGTCCCTATATCATCACAGTTCGGAGGGAGTTATTTGTTTGCTCCGTCTTATACGCCATGCGAATCTTTTGAATTTCTTTAGGGTGGCTCTACTCCTATGTGCCTCATGCTGCGAGATATTTTTAAACATTATTAAAACATTTTTTATCATCAGTATTTCCCATTTTATTTAGTATGTTTTTAGTAGGTGTATTCCTTGTCATTATTCTTTCCTACGAGTATTTTACTGTGTGGGTCTAGTCTATTTTTTTAAATGCGTGCCATTAAGGTAGGATGGAAGTAGATGAGATAAAAGCCAGTGTTTTTGCAGTTTTTATGGCGAAAAAAATGCCCCAATAGAATGTATAAATTAATTTTCTTCACTTGGTGACCTTTCTTGAATATTTTTCATGGTTGTCCTGGAATTTAATGACACATTTTTCTCTTAATTTAAAAAGTTTGTCATCTAATGCAGCTATGTTCATGACATATGTTCAACTTTTGATATATTACCATGTGAAGAACATTAAACTCTATGTTTGTACTGAAGCAATATTTTATTTATTTTGGCCAAAAAACAATGCAATTTAAAACTGTAAAAACACCTGCCTTTTCTCGCGTCCCCTACAAACCCACCTAAACGCGATTTAACACTAACTATAAATCGTATCTAGATATGGTTTTCCACACTTTTCCCTCAGCAACAGTTAAATAGGATGATTTATTTAGTATTTTCTTTTTAAAATAATTATATTTAAATTTCGTTGCAATTTTATAAATATTTTAAAATGCTTTTACTGGTCTAGATTTGACTCCTGGGCCATTCTGTATTATATAGGTATTTGAGCTAGTAGTTATTCGTGAATTGAGAGATTCTCTTTAAGATAAAAGTAGAATATAGACCAGCGAAAACGTTTTACTATAGGTTAAAAATACAACAAAATTGAAATATATATTTTTATTTTAGCACCGCTTCTTAGTATATAACCTGTTCAGGTTATACGCTTATGTAGGCCTATCAATTACGCTAATGGTTTTAGGGATGGTAAAGATTTATTTTATAGGAATTGTACCCACATTTGCATGGAGGTAAATGGGAAAACCATTTTGGAAAAACAACCTCAGTACACCCGACCGAGATTCTAACCTTGATATCTCCATCATCGGCAGTCCTGTGTGCTGCGATAGTAACTGCCTTAGACCATGCGGCCACTGAAGCGCGTGAAAAAAAATTTGAAAAATAATATTAACTAATCCCAATTTGGTTTTTGCTATAAAAAACTAGAAAACAACCTTCCGATACTTTTTTTTTATAATTAGAACGTAATCTTGTATTTAATTTCCCGGCTATTTTGGTCGCTATGGGCTCTTTAGAGTGTTACGAGACAGTTTGAACTAATCATTGTTTATTTTTATTTTTGAAAACAATTTTTGCTTTTTGGGTTTGTTCAAAAAGAGACACACTATTTAGAAGGACCTTTCTTAAAAAATTTACATTAGGGTATGGTGTTTACCGAGTCTTTATTTATGAATCATTAAAACTTCCCATGACTTATAAAATAACTTATCACAGGAAAATAGATCCTAATACTTCACATCCAAACTCATCGCCTTGATATTTAATATAATTGAAATGCATGTAGCTATAGTTATTTGTAAACACCACCCATAATCGAACCTGGCTTCTTTAGATCTGTGACCGTCCATTGAGGTTTTAGATAGAGAAATGGTTTATGTTCTGGTTAAATTTGTTCAGCAAATATGGTTTATAAACGATCATAAATCCGAATTAGAATAAAATAAAGTTTAACGAATTTTAAACCAAGCCATGGCGTTGGCCGGTAGGCTATATATTTTTAAATAAAATATTTATACGCCATTCACGGTAGGAATTACTCTCTGAAAGGTCTTTTTTCCTACCAATATCCTACTATATAATAGATTTCTGGT
>CABFOV010008807.1:7711-21952 GCA_902141375.1 Timema poppense
GGGACAAAAAAATCAAATGGGGCACACGTAAAATCTAATGAGCACACATAAAAACAAATGGGGGCAGAAAATCAAATTGGCCAAATTTGACGGGGTCAAAGGTCAAATCGCCGCGACACGCCATACTAGCTACTCCTGAGTATCCCTGCTTGTAGTGATGTAATCAGCGTCACGAACTCTCTAATTAACAGTCACCCATTTGATGAGCAGAAACATGCGGGCCTGTCATTAGCAAGAATGTCACGGGATTTAAAAGATTCCCTAAATATATCAACGTTCCTTAATTTTCGCAACCCTTTCCAGAGAGATCTTCCTCAAACCCGACATTAAGTAAACCGTGTTATTTGTGATGTCAAACACTCCCAAGATTTGGAACCAAATCGTTAGGGCTATATTTAAAATATTTCAAATTTTTGAAAAATCACTCATCAGTACCACATGTGTGTCTCTGCCTGTCTGTCTGTCTTCTGCTCTCGTAGCGAGTGGACGTGTGTGGAGCGTTGCTCGTAAAGTTGTGTGCTACACTGTGAATTTTGTGTTTAAATATACTCGAGGAGATTTAGAGTGTTTCCTATTAATAGTGTATTTGATGTGTTGTGTTGTGCTGTCCTCCACATGAGTGGAGGCCTCTCAGGTGTGCCGAGTTCGGATCCTGGACGACATGGAATGTTGTCGAACAGGCCGGACCGCAAATTGGTGATTGTTTTGGACACCATAGTTCCTGTTAAAGTGTTAGATGATTACTTGGTTAGTGTGGGTAATGTTGTGGGACCACATAATGTTCGTTATGCTTCCAACATAAGTGGTGGACAGGTGTGTTTGTTTATGGCGGATAAAGAGTGTGTTAATAAACTATTAGAAGATGGGGGGAGTATCCATAAACAATATTTTTGTTCCAATTCGAAGATTTGCTATGTCATCCACTAAAGTAGTACTTTCCAATGTCGCACCAGATATTACAAATGATCTGTTGTTAACAAACTTGTCTAACTATGAGAAATTACGAGTCAGATGAGGGAAATTGAAATAAGCTCTAGATTACCACAACTTTCTCATGTCTACTCGTTTAGACGTATTGTTTATATTATCCCTAACAGGGGAGACTCACTTCCCGGACACGTGGCGAGGAACTGTACGCAAGATGTGTCGGACACCGAGCGGTCAAGTGAGCCCCGCCGAAACACTACTGTTAGTGATGTTGTCGCTGGAACTAGCAAAATGACGCTGTTACTGAGGTCAGGGGCAGCGCTGACCTCGTTAGATCAGATAATCTACCATCTGTTGATTATGTACCCACTATTAGTATACTTACTGTTGCTAAGCATCGTCCTCAGTCATTTTCAGATTTACAACGACAACAACAATACCAGCAACAACAGCAACAGAAAGGTGAGGTAACAGACAGTTCTCTAGTCTTGGAAGTGCGGAAACTGATAGTGTACTACAATGTGGTCAAAGATATCCCGATAAATTAAGTGAATCTCACGTGGAGGATAGTATTACTGGGGAGTTTTAATACCACCTTGTGCTATCAGCTCTATTGGTGGGAAAAGGTCAATTAATGCCCTTGAGGAGTCATCAGATGTCAGTGAGGAAAATGTAAAACGTCAAGTGCTAAAACATGATGAAGACTCTGATGATCATTGGTCAATTGTGTCAACATTTTCTTCGAGCTCACAGGCAGAAAAATTAAAAGTCAAAGATACTTTGAGTATTGATGAATTAATCCGGAGATTTAATTTAAAGACAAACTATATCCTTTGAATAAAGAAACGTTTTCAATTTGTTTTTTAATAATCTAGGGGTTTTAAAAACGCAGCTGCAGTGGCGTGCGAGTTTACAACCAACTATAAGGACCTAGCAGAAATGTTGCAGGATTCTTTGTCCTGGGTCCGAAGTCACAATTTAAGACGGCGATTGTTGCGTTTGAAGTCCCTGCAAGAGGCAGATCATTAAGTTCCAGAATTATTTAATGATTGATTGATATAAAAGCACAATATGTTTCTACCTTTCCTTATTTTTCATGATTTGTGCTCTAACTCTCAATGCACGTGGTCTAAACAGTGATGGCAAACAGTACATGCTTTCTATGTTCTCAAAACGGCTAAGAGCGGATATTTTGTGTGTTCAGGAAACTAACTTGAGCTCACCACCTACGTCATACACCTTGGCAGACAAAAGGTCAACTAATGCCCTTGAGGCATCATCGGATGTCAGTGAGGAAGATGTAAAACGTCAAGCGTTAGAACATAATGATGAATATGATGATTATTGGTCAGTTGTGTCGAAATTGTCTTCGAGTTCACAGGCAGAAAAATTAAAATTCAAAGATGCTTCGAGTATTGATGAATTAATCCGGTGATTTAATTTTAAAGACAAACAATATCCTTTGAATAAGGAAACAGTTTCAAGTATTTTGAAAAAATATAGGTGTTTTAAAAACGCAGCTGCAGTGGCGTGTGAGTTTACAACCAACTATAAGAACCTAGCAGAAATGTTGCAGGACTCGTTGTCCTGTGTTTAAATCACAATTTAAGACGGCGATTGTTGCGTTTGATTAAGTCACTTCAAGAAGCAGATTATTAAGTTCCAATATTATCTAAAGATTAATTTATATAAAGCACAATTTGTTTATACCTTTCTTTATTTTTCTTGATTTGTGCTCTAACTCTTAATGCACGAGGTCTAAACAGTGATGGCAAACAGTACATGCTTTCTATGCACTCAAAACGGCTAAGAGCGGATATTTTGTGTGTTCAGGAAAACTAACTTGAGCTCACCATCTACGTCATATACCTTGGCAGATTTCACCTTTTTTATCGCCCCGTCAATTCAAGCTAGCTCTGGTGTATTAATTGCAATTATATCATCTATAGACCATGAGATTATGAGACATACTGTATTGAAACTAGAATATGCACATGTTGTAGTATAAAAATGTTTGGTAACATATATCATTTTGTTAAAGTACATATGCCTCAAGATAATACTCATGCCATCTTTGTGGTCGTGGTTTGACACGATACTTACAACGCCTTGGAGTCTTAGAGAATGTGTTTCTGGCCGGTGATTGGAACGTACCGCTTCTACCAGAAGACAGGATTAATTGTACTGAGACCAGACTAGCGCTTAGCCAGGCCCTTCAATGCCTAGTTTCACTTAATAAATTGTTTTATGTATGGAAAAACACTCATCCTGATAAAAGAGGTTTCACATGTTCATAAAAACGTGCCTCGATCATGGTTAGACCGTATTTATGTAACCCTAGCTTGAATTTTTTGCTATACAACCAAAAATAGTTCCATCCTTTTCTGACCACTCTGGGTGTATTTGTTTGCTTCAAGCTGATGGAAAAAAGCGTAGACAGGCATACTGGAGGCTCAATACACAGTTGTTAGAGGATGAACATTACAAATTAATTATCAGTAATATTGCCAGTTTTTATACAAAACATATGTACCATAGTAAAAACCCATTGTTGTGGTGGGACGAGTTTTAGTCAGAAGTACGTGAAGTTTCTATGTGATTCTCTGTGGACAAGTTCAAAATTGTTTACACCGAAATTAGTGAATTGGAAGTTATGGCTCAACAAATTCAATCCAAGGGTATTTTGACGGCAGATGAAAATTACTTTCTTGTTTTTTGTGAAGCAGATATTAGAAAACTCCACAGTCGTATGGCCATTGACATTCAATCTGTAGAGCGTTTTCGATATATGGATACACAGGCCCCCGAGTTTCTTATACCGTTTAGATAACGTCCTGCCCACCTTTCTTTAGCATCTCTGAATATAAACGGACAAATCACGTCCGACCCAAATGAAATTTGTAATTATACTTGTGAACATTTTAAGAAACATTTTTCTTCGCGTTTAGTAACAAGTGTTGAGGTACTAGAACTGTATAATGATATTCCCTATATATGTGAAGATCAAAAGGATGTGTGTGGCTCTGACATTTCTTTAGAGGAGTTGACGGAAACAGTTCATGCACTCAATAAAAATAAAGCTCCCGGGTATGATGGTCTACCATGTGAGTTCTATCAATGTTTTTGGAGGGAAATCGCACATATGTTTTTAAAGATGGTTCATGTTGCTTTGGAATCTGGTAAGCTATCATTGTAAATGAATAAATCTGTTCTTAGTTTACTTCCCAAGGATGAGGATAGAACTTTGATACATAATTTGATACCAATTTCTTTACTTAATGTTGACTATAAAATATTGTCTCTCACCATAGCTTCTAGGATGCAAACTGTTATCCTTGATGTGATTCATTATTTCCAGACGTTTTGCATCCCACAACGGTCCATATATGAAAATTTGCCTCTTATATGAGATGTTATTCACAGTGCCAATACCAAAAATATGCCCCTCCTTGTACTTTCCCTGGATCAGAAAAGTGCTTATGACTCAATTGAACACACCTACATGTTTCCTACGCTGTCCAAATTCGGGTTTGGAACAAAATATATATTGTATGTTCGTACCTTATATCTAAGGTCACAATGTTTGTTACGAATTGGAGATGTATTAACGGCGCCAATTTCAATGTTACGTGGAGTAGGGCAAGGGGACCCATTATCTGGCCCATTGTTCACTATTTGTATAGAAACTTTCTTACATATGTGCAGACAGACTTTGTCAAATTATGGGTTTAGATTACCGTCGTTTAGTGAAGCGCTAGTTGTCTCTACTTATGCAGATGATGTGACACTTTTCATTACCCATGATGAGGGGTTCAAGGAACTTTATACGGCATTTATGAGATATAGTTGTAAGTCTGGAGCAGAATTGAATGTGGGTAAGACTAAAGCTCTGGGTTGGAAATTGGAGAAATAGAACGGATGATTCCAACAACTACTCGTGGTCTTCTGAGGGACATAAATATCTTGGTATTTATATCGTAGACACTGAACATTGGGTTAACTAAAACTGGGTCGAAACGGAAAGTGAAGTTCGTTGTGGTTTAATGAAGTAGATTCGTTGACTGTACATGACCTCGTATAGAGGCAGAAGGATATTAATAAATCAACTCTCTTTATCTAAGTTGACACATTTGCTTACAGTATTCCAACCACCAGCGAAATTCATTTGTGTTATTAATAGACTGTATGTCAATATATTTTGGAATGGTAATCATTGGTTAAAGTCACTGTACGAGTGTTATTCTTGGGAAATATATATAATTTCCTCAAATATGTAAGAAAATGTATGTGGAATGTACCGCTAAGCTGATTGATGGTGGTCTTCCAGACGGCACGTCTAATTAGAGTGATAACGTGTTTCCATGGAGAATATTGTACCAGTACCCCAAGGATAGTTGTGATGCAGACATTTCCTGGAGATTTCTTCACGACCGCCTGGTTACACCTGTTCGATTGTTCACATGGAAAAGATACCACAGTGGCCTGTACCTGTGGTGTAATGTTCCTGGTACTGCTATGCACATGGTTTTACAATGTACTCGTGCTGAAACGCTTTGGTTGTTTGTCATGAGTTTAGTAAGAAGATTGCTGAACAAAACTTCTGTAGATGCGGACATTTTAATTCATGGTGATCAATCAAGCGGATCTGATATAGCAGGACAGTTGGTAAACTTTCTCATTATATTGGCAAAATCAACAATATACAGGACATACAATTACTTTTTAAAGCCGAAGCAGTAAGTATCTGATTACCGTAATTTCTTCGGTGTAAGGTTGAAATACCGATTAAAATCTTAATTTGTTAAATATAAAAATAAAGGAAAGTTGACTGAACATATTTCTTTCTGGACATACAGCAACATTTTGCGCAAAGTAGATGGAGTAAATTTGATTGTTAATTTTTAAAGAAATGTTTTTACATGCATTATGTAGATAATTGGCTCTGTTGTGGGTGTGCAGGCCTAGATTAGAGAAACATACCCATTTGCCTATTTTGTACATTGTTACGCTCATCAGCTAAATTTGATAATGGAAAAAAGCAACCAGTGCAAACAGCAGAGTTCGAGTTTTTTTCTCAAACCTTTCTGCCATTCCCGCATTTTTTTTCGCACTCATCTCTACGATCTGACGTTTTGTAGCAAGTAGTACAAGTCAGACTACCCAGAGTTGCTACAACAATATGGGACTACAACATTCGAACTGTTAACATTGTGTAAGAAAATAGAGATAAGTTGGAGGAATGCTTCGAAGTTCTTGAGGAAAAATGCACAAACAAACTTACTGTTAACGAGGCGAGTAGCCACAGGAGAGCTTTTCAGGACCCAAATTTCATGTTCTGGCTAACTATTTTCCACAAAATTTTACCTCTCGTATATATATTGTATCAAAAACAACAAACCAGGAACAGGGACATTGTAATGTGGCAAAATGACATTTGTATTTTTGAAAATGAGATGCAGAAACAAAGGGGGGCAAGTGAATGAAATAGAGAAGCAAATAAATGAAGAGTTCCCTGAACAACCAAGAAAAAGGAAAAGTAATGTTGAATGTAGCACCAGAGTGGGGGATGCTAAAGAAGTGTGTGATGTGATATAAAAGACAGATTCGCTTTTACTGGTCATTTGGAGGCAGCTTCTTTGTTATGTAATGAGTCATTTCCCCAATTTTCTACTTGCTTTCCGGAAGAAAAACTCACGCAAGTAATCCAACACTACCCTTTCTTAGAAAAAGAAAAACTCTGGTCTGAGTTGGGACTTTTAAACAGATGACAGGACTTTGACATTAAAGGAGCAATACAACTATTGAACTTAATGGAGAAAAATAACATTATTTCAGTTTTCAGTGAGGTGACGAAGCTTCTAGAAACTATCATAACGACCCCAATGACGTCTGCTGAATCTGAACGTTGCTTTTCAACACTGAAAAGAATAAAGACTTTCCTAANACAGGACTTTGACATTAAAGGAGCAATACAACTATTGAACTTAATGGAGAAAAATAACATTATTTCAGTTTTCAGTGAGGTGACGAAGCTTCTAGAAACTATCATAACGACCCCAATGACGTCTGCTGAATCTGAACGTTGCTTTTCAACACTGAAAAGAATAAAGACTTTCCTAACGAATACAACATCAAATGACAGACTTAATGCTCTAGCGATGGTAGCCATCAACAAGGAACTTATCACACAAATGAAGGACTTTGACGACAGTGTTATGGAAAAGTTCATTAACTTAAAGGAGAGGCGTATGGACTTCGTATATAAATAATTTCTTTGTTTATTGCATTCTAAGTCATTTCTCGCAAGTGTAAATAATGTAAATATTGTGTATCCTACATATTAATGTTGTGAGATTGTGAGGACATTGAACATACATACCTATATATGTATACACATTACACAGCTGCAGAGTTTCTACAACACATCCACGTCCTTTGGGGTGAGTTTATTATTTTTAGCTTTGCATTTTGTTTGTGATATTAATTTTTGAGTTTAACTAAATGAATATTTAACAAAACATATTCCAAAATTTGTGTCTTCTTTTAAATGTATTATTTAGAAATAATTTATGGACTAAACAGGCTGCACCCTCCAGCTTCTAAAGCGACGAGCCGCCACTGGTGTGTGCTATCTTTTCGTGCGTTTAAAGTAAACAACCAGATAGTGATATTTACATCAGTGAATTTTGTTTTATTCTTGCAAGACCCTAAGATCTGTTTGACGCTTTGACTGAATCACTAAGTTTGAACATTTACATACGGGGATATCAGGTGGTTACGAGTGTCAGCTATGGTCGTTTGATCATAGCCCATATGGCTCGCCTCTCGTATGTTCTAGTTTATGATAACGTAGTCTATTAGTTACATTTGATATGGAGATTTTGTTTCCCGGTGGCCGTGTAAAACACTGTGCAATGTTTTATAAAGTGGCCAGCTCCCTTAAGTTTGCGTTATATTTAAAAATATATTTTATAAAACAAACATTTGAAGCTTGTAGGAATAACATAAGCTACATATGATGGTTCGCAGCTTTCAGGGGTCTCCGAATACCGCGTTGCCACAAGCGCCCTTAAAGTGAAGAAAGAAAATATGTCGACATTTTCTAAACCTGAATATTTGTTCATTGTGTGTTTTGAGGAAATGGTTGGCATAAAATTTGAATTATTTTGATTGTTTGTATTGTTCTTCAGTGAAAAGAGCTATGGAAATGTAATTATTTTATAAATAAACAACTTAAAGTTAAAATAAATGTTTTATTGACATAAAAATAACAGTTATTGTTTAATTTCACCGTAGAAAGAGTGTTACCAATTGTTAGAAAATAAAGGTAAGTTCAAATACTAGCTTTAGACACGTGTCATAATTTTGATAATAATGTGATCTTGTTACTAATTAATACAAATTATTAGACTTTATAATAGATTTTTTCGCATTGGAGGTCACGTTGTACAATATGTCACGCTCACCTTGATTGGAATGCCGTAGATCTCTCCCCGAGGATGAAGGTACATTTCTTCAAACACCTACCATTTGAACCATCACGCCATTATAAAAAGTAGCTTACAACCAGTGTAGTCCACAAGAATAGTCAAGGTCATGCTTCCTTAGAATGCCCCTGCATTTGCAAAGGGGTTTTGCTAGTTGACTAGAATTTCCATCCAGGTGGAATGTGTACCAGTATTTGGTTCGGGAAAACCCTACAAACAGCTTCGCTGTTTAGATAGCTTTTATAAATAACCTAAGTTTGGTTTAAGGTAAGATTGCAAGTACACACACACACACACACACACACACAGAGAGAGAGAGTCAGACAGACGTTGATTTTTATTTATAAATTGTGACGTTAGATTGCTATCCAAGAATAAAGTGAAAAAAGGTTTAGTTATTTTAGAAATAACAGATTTATTTCTTGAACCACTTATAACAACAGAAAAAAGTTTTATTTTAATATCATGTAATGTTCTCATCTATATTTGGTTGAAATAATATATAACTCTTACATAAATTCATAATTAATATTGAATTGAGTAACTTGAATTTAATGTCAGCAAATATATTTTGATGAAATAATATATAACTTTTACAAAAAATTTATAAGTAATATTAAATACAATTTTAAATATCATTTAATGCTCGAAACTATATTTTGTTGACATAATAAATAAAATTTACACAAAATAAATAAGTCACTTAAACAACAAAGAAATTTTATATTTACGATTTTATTTTGATTAAATAATATATATAACTTTAAAAAATGTATGTGTAATATTAAATACAATTTCATATAACATTAAATGTTCGAAACTATACTTTGTTGACATAATAAATAACATTCATACAAAAAATGTTAGCCGCTTAAAACTTAAGCCAATATTAGAGGAAGTGCACCCACATTTTACAAAGAGGGATAGTGGAAAGTCTATTAGAAAAACCTCCCTAAATACGCTTGATGCTGATAAAGGAATCTATAATATTTATTTTAAATTGAATACTATGCCATGGATTTGTTTAGCTTACCCTGGATATTTATTAAAACTTATAATGTCCGTTTAAAATACACACATACACACAGAAACATATTACTATCATTTAACATGTATAATATTTAACACAAGAAAGAATTAAGGCTGAATAAATTAGATTAACTAAGGGAATGTATCTCAATTTTCCAGAGTTGGAAGGGGAAAACGATTTATGAAAATTTACCCCCAAAATTAACTTTCTGCTAGATCAAACCCCATCCTTCCCATAGCCTGTTTTTAAAATGGAAACTCAAACTGATTTGGTGAACATATTATTTTAAAATCACAGGAATTTGACACATTTTAGCAGCGCATCTTACTACAATTTCGGGTTATTCGCTTAAGTACTAATTACACTAATGGATCAGGAATTGGGAAGTTTGAACCCACACTTGCGTAGAGGTGGAGTGAAAAACTACCCTCAGTTCACCCAACCGAGATTCGAACCTTGATCACCCCCATCATGATCATACCAATCTAACTCTAGGGTGATGCCTTATTCTATTCGACCTCTGAAGCGTATTTTTATCACGTTAAATTAATATTTAGTAATGCATTAACTTATATGCATCCAAAAAATAACATGATACCCATTTATATTGGATGGGCTATGCCTTTTATAAATATATAGACACAAATGAATATTATTTATAAGTATATTTATTCCACTTGAATTTATTTGAAGTGCTTAGTGTGCACTTTGGAAACAAAATGGGAAAATTGTTGTGTTGCAACCATGTATTTATGGCACAAACGCCTTTTGGAGTATTGACAATCTGGGATATTTCCGTCCCAAATGGCCTTGTAAGTCAGTGGCTTTGACCTCTTAAAAACAGGGGGTAATTCACACGCCAGAAGTGTTTCATAATGCTGCCTTTCGGGGTCCTCTTTTGCATGTATGAACCTGGATTTGAACCCCGCTATTTTTTTCAGGGCACATCATGCCATAACTCGAGATCCGAAGGAGTTTTAAGCATTGCTAATGACTGCCCTGATGACAGGCGCTAGTTTGGCAGCTCGACAGGACAGGAATAGATGATGACCTTGAAACCGTGAGATAGTTCATTGACTCTGGCAACCCTACCCCCTCAGTAATGTTTTTTCCCGATGACATGATCGCACTGTCGCAATCCTGATGACTGGCGTCAGTTTGACGGCTCGACAATACGAGTCGAGACCAGAATAGATCGTGACCTTGAATGATATCGCAATAAGTTTACCCTGATGACTGGCGCCAGCTTGGGGGCTCGACAAGACGAGTCAAGACAAGAATATATCGTGACCTTGAAACCTTGAGCTAGTACAAGAGGTCATTGAGTTTGTTTTTTTCGTACCACGTGACGTTACTCGAGGGAGGGCGGGGTGGATATATAGGGTGGCGTCCGCTTGGTCGTCTATTTATAAGCTTTTGCAGAGCGGTTCAAGATGGACAAGTTACAGCAGCTGATAAATATTGTTGACGCAGTGCAGACCGTAAAATTGGTTGTTCTAACCGTTTCTCAAAGTACTCAGTGGATAAATTAAAAGCGGTCAATACAAAATTCGGGAGACGCCTAATCGCCTATTTGGATGGCGAGTTTTATGTATTTTACCCTGTCGTTTTGGTATTCTAAGAGATGAAGACGTGCGCGAGCTTAATAAAGAAAAACTGGTATTTACCTGCACCGGAGTAAAACCCGGTTCACCTATCATTGTGAACTTTGAACGTGCTTAAGAGACGGCACAGAAGAGTCAAGCATTTAACAACAACATCGGGCATCTGGGCAGTTAATACATGTGCACCGTATCGCAAGGTGGACACTACAAACCAAAGAGCACGTTTAGCTCTCAGGTACGCTCACCATGCTTAGAACCGGCTATATTAATTTAATGTTTGTGAGTCATAAGATTGCGGGGCGTGTCTATATGACAATATAAAATATTCACAGTGTGGCGGTGAGCGATAGACATGTAATTTACAAAGTAGTGAACCAATATAGAGAGGAGCGAGGCAACATCGAGTTTTGCGACTCTACCTGTCACACGATAAGAGCGACGATAGAATCGAGGAGTCTTACATGTGTGATATGACATTCGATGTGTACAATTTCCGCCAAGGGGACGTTGCCCAGGCCTCCACCACCCTTCCGACCTCCACACCACCCACCACCATCCTTCAGAACGCCGCAGCCAGCATCCCCACTCCCAGAGCCACAGGCGTACCCGCCGTCAGAGTCACCCGAGTACCCACCACCAGAGTCGTCTGCCTACCAGACATTAGGGTACTCACTATCAGAGTCACCCGAGTACCCACCACTAGAGTCGTCTGCCTACCAGACATTAGGGTACTCACTATCAGAGTCACCCGAGTACCCAACCACCAGAGCCGTCTTCCTACCAGACATCAGAGTCAGCAGAGTCACCCGAGTGACTATCACCAGCGGAAAAGAAGGAGGTAAAGTCCGAAGAACCCGTAAAGCTCTAGGATTCAAAAATGTTAAAATGTTAACATTATGGGTGAAACGCCCGATGACTACATAATTGGTCTAAGCAGTTTCGGTAACGTCTTCCTTCCAAAGTCTGCCTATTATTTGGATTATAAGCGATTTAAATATAAAGCACGCTGTAGGATATATCTCGGAGGACCAAGTGCGATGTTTAAAAGTGAATTAATAAATTAGGCGTGCTCATGTGTTCGTAGCACTCTGCTGGCGTCATCGGAGCTAGCGGTGACATTTTGAAAAACGTGAGAGTTTGTGAGTAGAGAGCGTTGCCGCTTGAGCGAGTGCTTATTTTTCTCCCAGGGATATTTCTTTCGCTACATCTCCAATTGCCATTATGCCATTTATATGCGGCATTTGTGAGGGGTCCCACGCAAAGCTCTCCAATCTTATTCGACACAAACACTCCTCCTCGGTCCCCCCAGCAAAGATTTTAACCCCATCATCCCCTTCACCAATAAATCAGAATAAATGAGCTTATCATTTAGACTGCGTGTCCACCGCTGCAGGTTAAACCAGCTGTTACTCCTCCCCTACCCCTCTCCTTTATTTCACTTGCCTGAGTTCATCAACTCTGTCAATGAAGGAAAAAACATTCACTCTTAAATAACTCACAAATATACATATACATCTGAAAGTTATGTTTTTATTAAATTTCTAGCAATTACAAGCAATTCTCCACAACTAAACTATTTGGGGTATTCCTGAAAATATGTTGTGGAAATATTCCTTAAAGTGGGTACAGTCTGTGTGTTAATATGTAGACCTGAAAAAAGAAATAGGTTTAATTCAATTTGAAACAATGCTGTGCAAGAGCATAGAGTGGGAGAGTGTATGTGTATGTGTATGTGTATGTGTTGTGTGTATGGAGAAGCGGAAAAGGGGTTCATAAGGGAGACTAAACACGCACCCTGGCAGAGAGGACTACGAATGGTTAAGTGGAAGGAGCGATCATATCCAACTTACTAAGTTAGTACTTAAAACGTGAAATGACCAAGCAGGTCATATCATTGACGTGCACCTTGTGAGTACAACATTAAATAATCACACCATCTACAAAAAATACCAGTGAACACATGGACCCAGGTGTCGATCTCGTCTAATATGATCGGTTGGTGATGGCAAGGTCGCTCGCTGCTCGAGTCCTGGGGTTTTATACTGAGGTGTTTATTTCCCAATGTATTCCTACTCTTCCCCCCATGCAATTACTGGTGCACTTCCTATATATCCTATCTTTCTCATTCCTACTCCTTTAGCCATTAGCTCGGCTGGGTAGCAATACGTGGGGTACGAAGAGAAACAAAATCTGTACCACTAGAACTTAAAAGTAGGTACAAGAACAAAGCCACAAACAAACTATTCTAGGCACCTGGAACCAAACCAGAGACTCTTGGACTCTAATGGACCGCTCTCACAAATCCCTTGGTTCTCTTACGAATGGACCTTTCAGAAAATATAAACATACTTTTCATGTTTAACAGTGATAGCATTTTACTGTATTATTTTTAGCTATTAAAAGTGGCTTTGTTATTTTTAGCGCCTCGTCTTACTACCCGTTCGGGTTATACGCTTATGTACTAATTACGCTGATGTTTTTAGGGATTAATAAGGTTATATTTAGAGGAAATGTAACTGCATTTGTATGAACGAAAAGCGGAAAAGTATTTTGGAAAAAACCACCCTCAGTAGACCCAACCTGGATTCGAACCTCGATCTTACCGTAATTAGCCATCTAGTCTATTGCGTGAGTAGCGCCTTAGCCCATGAAGCCACCAAAGTGGGTAAAAGTGAGAGCTGCAGATCACATGACTTGACGTATGAATACGTGTCTAGTAGGTTTTCTATCTGTCCGTTACGTGAACTTATAAGAAATTGTGATATAAAGAAAGAGTGGTGTATCGTTATACACCCCCTCTTGTAGCACCACCATCACCCCTTTCTGTGTGTCAAGTTTCTGCCTTAGGAAACACTTTCAAGTCCTTTGATAACCTGGGGGCTTCCCCCCACCCTCTTCTTGAAAGGAAAGCACGATATGATTGGTCCAATAACCGGCAGACTACAAAGAAGCCCGTTCGGTAGTTCTGTTCACAGTTAAGATGGTCCACTCCATTGTTCACTTGCTTCAGGAGACAGGGGACTTGACGACCATCTACACCCAGGGGCGTAGTTTGGGGAATAAGTGTGAGATTGTTCCATAGTCCTCGCAAGCAGCCTTGGTGGGATGCATAGCAATCTTTGGTTAGTTTTAAAGTAACATTAACTGGCTTACTTAGTTATGTGCTCTATGTGGAGCTCAAAACGTTAACAAG
>CABFOV010008808.1:0-21944 GCA_902141375.1 Timema poppense
TCCTGCATGCCTTGTAAACTAGGTGTGGACTCTTAAATCTTAACCTATGGCCTGCATCATTATATCTCGTCTTGTTTGGTTTGTCGGTGAAGGGGAGATCAGGGAATGAATCCCTGTTGGTTTTACTAAGGTGATTTTCCTTATTGCTTTTCTGATTTCACTCTTGGTGAAAATGGGGGTACTTTTTATAGCCAATTATAGCAAAGATATCATTGGGTTTATAAAAATATATTTCATAAACAAGATTTTTATCTTTAACAGAACTATAGTTTCACAACACTAAGTTATTTCGTATCTCAAATAGTTACGGAGAAAGGATAAAACTTGGAAAGTTTCCCTCGTGTAAAGTACACTCAGAGTTATTTTCAAGAGGAAATAAGAATTGCTATCTTGTTTATATTGATAAACAGTGTCAGGATATAAAATTTAATCAAAATCACTAGTATGAGCGAATTTATAGAAAATAGATTTTTTCTCTTTTTGTCCTTCAGTTAACTACTCTTATTTTATAGGGATGGATATTAAATGCATAAGAAAAACCTCTTAAGGACCTTAGGAAAACCCTAGATACAAAGTTTTATCCCGCTCGGTAAAATATTTTCGGCTTTAGCATGAGGTATCAATAAACAGATGGCATTGTGAAAACCACTATGGTTTCATGGGGTCATGCAACGTCGACATTTATCAAAACCACTAGTTAAATTCTTTGACGATCACGATCTCTTAAGTGTCGAGAGAAAGTAAATTGACACCTGGACACGAGAATCAAACCAGATACCTTTAACATAGTAGGTCAATGCTCTTACTAGTGAGCTATCGATGAATAAATGTAAATATGATATTTAGAAACAGCTATAATCGTAACTAGCAAATAAAATATCTTGTATATTTAATCCATCATAATTAGATGTAAATAATTATAAAATAGGTACTTATAATCCAATTAAATAATTTATTTTGATATGTACAATATATTATATATTTAAGGTATGTATATATTGTTCACCTTTGACATATTTTTTACAAGATTATTATTTTCACAAGTTAAGAAAATAATAAAAGTCTACTAATTTAAAATAAGCTTCATTTATTCAAAAATAAACAATAATAACCTCGTAGCGCTTCGTTTAAAAAATGTATTTTTAATTTTTAATACCTTTTTAAACATTGAGGGAAAATGAATCCTAAATTATTTTTAAACTGATTGTGTGCAATGTTAATATTGATTGCGAATCGAAAATACTAATTGGTAGACATCCCTTCCACGGTTCAGATTGCCAAATTAACCGACAAAAATCTGGACACATAAAAAGGGAGTCAAAAATGTATTTCTTGTATAAAATAAAGAGTGACGTGGATTTGCGTTTCACCAAATGAATAAAACAAAGAGCCCAACGCACTTCATTGACTTCTTTGAAACAAATTTACAACACAAACAGTTAAAAGGTTAAATTTATAACACATTTACATAATAAAAGATGGCACGATTAAAAAAATAGAATTTGTTAATGTTTGCATTACCTTACGGTCCACTTAATTTTAACCGTAAATAATTTACATAGATATGAGTCGGGCCAGGACACGTGTCGTGTATAGGGTCCACCAAGCCTCGGCGAAATTAATTAAAAGCCACTGGATTGTAGAGAGGGCAATTATTTAGGGGTGCAATATATGTAGAAAGAGATGATGGAGGGTTGGGAGGGGGCGTGAGTTGGAGGTGAGTTTTCCGAGTAGAAGGATGTGGAATAATGGAGGAGACATGAAGGACGAGAAATAAATAACTACAACACTGATATTTAACTGTGATGGACAAGGTTTTTAAATTTGATTGTAATTATCTTGATATTATTGAATAAGGGCTGTTGGAAGATAAAGGAACATGTTTGTATGCTCTGTTATTATAAGAAATAGGGCACTTCATAACTTATAAAGTATCCGGACCCGAGATGTAGTGGTCCAGTGCACCTGGCAGTGAAGTTAGTGGTCCCGTGCTAGATTCCCGGCTGATACCTTGGGTATTTACATTGTATGAGGAACTCTCCCAATGGTTGTCAGGGGTTGTTTAGTAAGGCTTAAGTTAAATTTAAGACTCTGACTGGTCCACACCTCCATAATCAGTATCATCACATAACCTCAATACGGGTACGACGTGTAGACAACCTCCATAGGTGTACTTTGGGCAACGTTTTGTGCCAGCAGGCAAGCGAACTGGGTGGTATGTCCCTACCGGCCATTAATGATGCCATACGCTAAGAAAAAACTTATAAGTTCACCACTACTCAAAATAATATTATAATGCTGTATGGGACAGATTTGACCTGCTATTACATCAGCGTGTAGTGTTAATCATTTTATTAAATACCCTTTACAGCCTGGTGTAGATATGGCTACATTTTATGTTTTTTATTTAATTTTATCTTTAAAAATACCAGTTCCCGATGTATCCATATAGCTACGGTACGTATACAAAAATTACTCAAATTATTTCCACATTCTTTTTTTCAAAAGATATTGTGCTACATTGATTTTTAAATAGATTTCTAAAAGAATATATTTAGATTATTATTTAGATTAATTTGGGCTGGAAAGGGAAGTATTAGTAACTGTCCGGAACAAAAGAACCCGCCACGCAACTAGACTGACACTTTATATAGGTCAAAATCTTTTCAATTTGGAAACTCGCCTGTCGTAAGAGGGCACTAAATTCATTTGTCTGGGGAACAAACACCTCTTACGAGGTTCCTTTAGCCCATCTTGGGTGTAGCCACGCACTTTTACATGAGCAGCAAGCAATTTAGTAGCCAATAAGCCCGTTCCCACCATCAATTCCGGTCATCACTGGGATCCCCTCCTCCTTGACCAGCTTCTATAACCGGGAGGAGTCGACCCTCCTTCAGTGAGTGCTGGAACCATCCATGATATCCATATGACTATATTTTTTCCGCGACCAGGTAGAATAGAACAGTCTAAGTACATCGCACCTGGTTTTAAACCCTGTTCTCCCCACCACTGGCAATCAAGTTAATGAGAGAGTGACGCGTTTGACCATGCAACCACCAATACATCTGAAAATGTTGCTGTGATTATAACAAATAAACTTATCATATTATTACTATACCATAACAATTATATGTTTAATCTCTATATATTTAATGTGTAGCCAGGTTCGATCCCCGGTACTTTAAATTGTATCTGTGAAGTATTGTATCTATAACGGGGTCAAACTCACCCTACTGAGGACAAATGAGGAGATACTTGAATAAACAAGTATAAGCTCCGGCCTAGAAAACTGATTATTATGTCTTGAGGGTTTGTTGCACTGACCACATTACACCTTGTATCCACAAATGTTGGCACTATCATCGCTAATAGTACTGGCCGCTTGGTATATATAGGTTGCTTGCGGGCTCATGCCATGGAGTAACCACTTTACATTATTAATTGGTACGGGATGTAGGACCTACACGCTTATGGGCTCTCATGAGCATATTAAAAATGTACCACGATCATCTTTAAATAAAAGAGTGAGTAGGAATATTTTGAACCTCCCAACACTTTTCTTAACGGCGATTAAAGGAAGATATCCCACCAGAAACAATAATATCCTGATATTATAAAATACACTTATTACAAACAAATAATTTATTGTTACTATTGCTGTCGTAAAACTCGATCTTGGTCGTTTCAAATGTTTATCTCAGGACTCAATGTCCGTGAGTTCAAAACTAGTTGAGGCCAACGGATTTTTCTTGAGCGACAAAAATCCTTAGCACAAATTCCTTCCGAAGGGCAGTATAGCCGTCGGTAGCTAACTCAAAGCCTAGATTTGAAAATTATTTTCGAAGCTATAATATACAATATGAGTAAGTTTGTGCGATTGTATCATACCATTTATTTTACTCTTACAAAACCTTCAATTCATTTAGTTAAACTGTTTAAGTAAAGCGTAATCATAAACATTCTTAACTTTCAGCTTGTTTTCATGAATTACTTTCTCTTGTACCACTCTCAGCTTATTATTATACATTATTCCCCTACTACCATATCATGTAGTATAAATTAGATTTCGCCACAGAAAGCCAGGACGATAAAATATGGCGGTAGTATTAAATACAGTATGCCTGTCTTAACCCATATACTTTCATTGGGTCAATAGACACTCAATATCAGCACTGTCTGTAATTTTTTTTTTGACTCCCTCGCTCAGTTTGTAGGGTTTATGTTATTTGATATAAAATTCCTGGGTTCGAATTCTGGCATGGCTGAACAATTTTATCATTGTTTAAATGTGGGTCTAACCTTTCACAGTGATAAGTTAACGGCTGAGAGCTGGATGTTGTGTTTTTTCTAGATTTATTTTAGTTGATAACTCCTATGTTGATATAATAAGTCATATCAAAAAGTGCCCTTTGCATTGATTTTCCCTTTCTTTTTATTTTTAAAAAAACAATAATAATTTAGGCTTTTGTTTCACTTAAGAACTTTGGGAACATAACGGACCACAATTTAAATACATTAATTATATAAGTATTTTATATTAAAAATCAATTTATATTTAAAAAATCGATTGTGTACAGCTTTAAATAAATTTCACTTGCAAAAGTTTCCTAAATATGGTAGTAACTACAGTATTAAGGTGTTAAAATAGTAGATTGGATTTTCTTACTTGCTGCGTAATCTATTAAAAGTCGTACAATTTTAAATAGGTTCATTACCCAAAACCTATTTACACAAATATCACGTTGTATATGTGGTAAACACTCATAAGGATGGAAACTGAAACTGAAGATAGATAGATAGCCAAACCTGTTATGATTCTTGTCTGGAGTTGGCACCTGTAAAGTAGGATCAAACGTGATTTACAAAATAAATGACAAGAAGATGACCGACAAGTTTGCTCCACAACATTTTGAAATAGTTGTCCCAATGTGCTATTTATTTGAATTCCCTTGAATCAAATTGGAATTCCTAAAATGATTAAATGAGATTGAATCGGATAATTCGCTAGATAAACAAAACCAAGAGCTCCTGATAATTCGTAGACATAAACAAAAGCTCAAAGAGGTTGAATGCGTTAACAATGTTTACTATCAAATAAGAAGAACCGTAATACATGTGAAAAGTGGTCATTATTTATATGAATAAAAATAGAATTTAATTTTATACAGCCGTGTTAGAAGTAATAAACCATTCTTATTATAAAACATGGTTGGAGTTTCATAACTATACTATCAGCGCCTGCAAAATATAAATACTGACCCACAAAACTTATAAGTAGAGCAAGTTGCTGGACTGGAGGAGCGATTTAATTTTTTAATATACATTTGAAATGGATTTTTAAAACTTAAGACGTACATTAATTCAATAAACCATAGTTTATAAAGGGACAATTAAATATATTGGTATTAATTTTTTGTGCTTTCTTGTAAATTGACCTTTTGGGGTATTTACTTTGAATTTGAGTGTTTTGCAACATAGATTTTAAACATCATATTATTTATTTAGAACAGTGGACACGTGGACATGTTTGCACTAGCCGAGGTACGAATCAGTTCTTTCTTTAGCTTTGTTGTGAATTCAATTATTATTAAATCATTATTATAATTAATTTTGTAAGCAGTTGTAATGAAAAAAAATTACAGTGTGAGAGAAATATGTATTATCTATATATTTTTATATATAATTTACTTTGTCTAGTATCAAGTGTCTTCTGACATCTTATGCTGTAACAACAATAATTCAGTCAGTGGCACGACGACTCTCAATACTCGAGACCCCTGGGTAAACTTAGAATTAAAAGATGAACAATTTATATAAACATAGATTATTGGAACAAAATGTAATTTAAACTATAATAAAAATAGATGTATAAAATAACAATTGTTGGCACTTTTGTGGATTTATTATTGTTTCACCTTTTACCACATCCCAAGCCTGCCTATGGAACTCCGGGTAGTTATAATTCTAATTTAACAAAGTATAGAACAGTATTGTTGAAAGAACAAAAAATATATATAATAAAAAAAAATTAGACATAAAAAAGAAATGTTAATTAATTCTCTGCATTAGTCTGTCTTTCTGAAAGTAAATGAATTCTGATTTTTATAGGAGAAAAAAAAAAATTATCATAATAATTTATAGTTGAAGAGTTGGCTTGGCCTCACCCCAGAGTTAGTCCATATTGACACCAACTTCAGAGATTTGTTTACACTTTAGTAATCCGAATTCTTACGCAATTTGAAACGAAAATAAACAGTCTAGTTCTTGTACACACACTTAGCCTTCCATTTTACCACTTGTACTTTAATTCACAACCTTTAATTCACTTTAAAATAATTTTAATTAGGAGCTCCACAAATTTGGCTCCATGTTAAACCAACCCCGAAGAAGAATATCTCGTCTCCTATCGAAAATCTTCCAAAAAATCAAATTTAAAAATGATCTATTCTTTACTTCTAAGTCAAAAGAGAAAACTAATATATAAAAACAAAAGATAAAATGTTGGCTATGGACTAGGAATAAAAATCAAATAAAATTCAGATTTAATATAAATATTGAAATATAACCAAATGAAGGTGAACAATGTTTTCACAAAAGAATTAAATGTTTATTTCTATATGTAAAAATTGAAAAGCGCGCTCGTTTTGAGTTATTTACATCGAGTTTTGTTTCTTCTTTTACGATCAGATCCGCTGCGCATGCGTTAAAACAAACATGGTCGACGTTGAAAATAACTACAAAAGTCAAACAAACTTCTTAGAAGGATAATTAGTATGTTTAATAAAAGGTAAATGCTCTTCTTTAAGTCAAAATTCCTTATTTAGATTATTTAAAACAACGTTTTACGTTGTTCCTTCCGTCCTTTTATTTTACTTAATAGATGTAAATAGTATCATTAGTCGTGCTGGCAACCAGCGAGTGGCCTAACTTCGAGGTGCTTAATTTCACGCGAATATAAATTGGAAATTGTTCACAAAAAGTAGAAAACATAGGGAAATAAATACAAGGTATGGTGGCAAATTACGTCACACAGTAGACCTAAATTCCTCTATGCTACTATCATTTCAACAGTTGTATTAGTAGTTCGGTGTAAAGTTTCTTATATAACTCCATGTTACTATCATTTATACAATCTAATTCGTAGTTCTGTGAACAGTAGAACTATCCCCCTTTATGCTATTATAATTACTACAGACATACTAATAGTACTTTGGACAGAATACCTTGCTCTGTTAATGTTATTGTCGTGACTACTCTTAGTAGTTCTGTTAACAGTAAACCTGCCTTACTTCATGTTCTTATAGTGATACAGTCAAGATAGCGTATAAACCTGTACAGTAATAATAATAATAATAATAATAATAATAATAATAAAATAATACAAGTTAATCACCAAATCACAATAGACATTAACATTGTTTTTTTCATAATTTGGGTCATAATTGCCTAATTATAAATAAAATATATTCTGATTCTCAAAATGCCATTAATGTTTGCTTATGTCCCACGTCTACATGAAAAGATTTACTTCAATTTAGAATTTCACTGAGTTAATCATTTTTAGTAACAAATAATTATTATAAATATAGTTTGCAATCATCTTCATTAACTTCACCATGTTAAAATACAAGAGTAATATTAATTTATACCATCATACATTTAATGTGAGCATTTTATTTAATTTAAATAATTGCCACAGATATTCTTTTCTAATAATAAGATTTGCAATCCCCCCCAAAACAACACTTATCACCCATCATATATAAGTTCTTATGAAATTTTTCCCCTTTCTCATCACACACAGCTCCCAAATTATCAGGCGAAAAACAATATGTTAAGTTAAAAAACGAATTTTCAAATAAATTCATAGCATTGTACGCAACGCTGACACCAGAAACGAATAAATATCTTCTTTCCTGTTAAAAAAAAGTCATACACCACTGTTTTAAATGAAATCCAAGCTGGCAGTTGAGTATCTTGTAGCATCGAATAAATTACATCATATTTCAAAAGTTTCCTCATTTGGGAACCAAGGTTCATTATTTTTTTAAGCTTAGCATCAGCTACATGAGGGTAAGCCTATGCGAGATTGGCGAATCCATTTCCTGTTTAACTTAAGCCTTAACGAATTCTTTATTAAACCATTTTATATAACTATAAATATGGCAGTAGAACATTTTCTGGTTCAACCAGTTAAACATATTATTTTTATTAGTTCTTTGAGGTAAATATTTACTTCTTTTTCCTATTGTTGCACAATACAATGCTTTGCTTTTGCCTGAAATTCCCACAAACAAAGAAGAAAATAATATATTTTGTGTAACATTTCTGTAAACCTGTAAGTATTATAATAACCTTAAAATCACCACAGATAATCCAAAAGTAGACTTAATACAAAACTGCATCCATAATCTTCTACACGCTTAAAATGCTTAATTTAATTCAGTGACATGAATTAGAGAAACTGATAAGATACTCAGTGCTATAGTGTATCCATAGTGATGTAGAACTGCTTTCAAACATAATTTCGTCCCCTCAGTAAATATGGGCAAGCCAGTTGGATACCTAATTATTTCATAAGACCACTAAAATCTTCCCCATACTGTCCTCTGTACTGAAATAGTTATAGTACACATCACTACGTTATTGATACGCCATTCAGCTCAAGCTTTAAGTAATTGACATTGCTGTAACTGGGAACCGATAGTTTCAGAATGCTCTTGGTTTAACTCTAGTTCACGAAATAACTCTTTAAGCTATTCTTGCTTAATTAATTGTAACGTGCTATCAGTTCCCAGATAGTAGTCATCCTTATAAGTGAATGATTCATCTGCACCAGCTTCATCACTGCCTTCTTCATCCCGTGCTTTTGGGGGAGCTGGAACTCGGAGGCCTTCACTATGTGGAGCCCAGTTTTCATCTCGGTCGTTCATATTACAACCAAGATACAAATATTACGCACAGTTAATAAAGTCGAATATTTACTTCACCAGAGTTTAAGTTGTAAGCCTATTACAACCTTATCAGAAATTGTCATTGTCAAGGTGATTAAGACAGTTCTTTGTGTTAGGCGTTATAACAACACAATACAAGGCAAATCAGAAGATAAAAATACTCGCAAAATAAATAAAGATTAACCACTCAAACCAGATATTTTTCTCCGTAACTGAAATAGCTATTGTGTCAGTACACACACAACACAGCAACGATACTCTTGAAACACTCGCGCCATCTAGGAAAACATGCGACTGAAAGAACTATTGTGTCAGCACACACATATTACAGCAACGATACTCTTGAAACACTACCGCCATCTAGGAAAACATATGACTGAAAGAGACTATTGTGTCAGCACACACACATTACAGCAGCGATACTCTTGAAACACTACTGCCATCTAGGATAACATATGACTGAAAGAGCTATTGTGTCAGCACACACACATTACAGCAGCGATACTCTTGAAACACTACCGCCATCTAGGAAAACATGCGAAAAAATATGTTAAAATTTATGAATAGTGTCATGTTTTATTTTAAGTTAATCTCAGTGCCGGCTCGTAGTTCAAATTATTGGTGTGATGATCCAGAAAATGTTTAGCCTTTGTTTTAAAATGTTCTATAAGGAAAAAAGCACGTAGAAAAAGAAAATTTATTCAGGAACTTGATAAATCTTAGGAAAAAAATCAGACTTGTTTACTTACTTTAACTTAAATTGTGTCAGTTCAAGCTTGGGGATCTGTTCATTTAAAAATAAAATCCATTCTTCTTGTTTTGATTTGTGCAAAAAGTTCAACAATTCTCTTCTTGGTTGCTGGATGACAACTAAGGAAATTTGTCTCCATTGAAAGTACTGAAAGCGCATTTAGTCTTTCTGAATTCATAGTGCTTCTTGATTTTTTTTTTATTCCTTTCAATGTTGAAAAGCAGCGCTCTGCCTCTGATGTAGTCATGAGAATGGTCAAGAGAATTTTTATCAGTTTCGTAATTTCACTAAAAACATCATCTAGATTATTTTCCAAGATAAATTTCAGCAGCTCAATTAATTTTAGATATTCATTAATACCAGTCCTGCAATAGAATACCTTTAGTTCAGTTTCAAGCTTTTCTTTGCCAATTATGGGATAAGTTTCAGTGGTCAGTACTATCTCTTTTGTGGGATGTTCATTCTTAAATCTAGTGAAGCAATCATTGTTGAACAATTTAGCAGCTACTAAGTGTTTAGTGGAAGAATATCTGTGCATTATATCAACACATGTATAGTCACACACTTCCTTAGTAACAGTCACAAAATTTATTTATTGGGGATGTAAGGCCATAGTTAAAGTTTTTTGTTAAATAAAAGAACCGAAAAAAAATGAATCAAATAGAATTGCTGGAAGCAGAGAATAATATAGCTCTACACTCTTATACACTTGATCACATTAAAGAATATGGTACACGGTTTTTAAGCACAACACACGCTGAGTAAAAAAATAATTCCTTTCACTATCATGCCAGAGCCGGCACTGCGAGAGCAACTGTGATCTCTCTACTTGGAAGTCCCGCCTTCCTACCCATCCCCCTCCTATGTGCGCATGCGAACAACAGTCAAATACCACGTCACTGGCACTGTGAAATGCACAGTTCCATACAAATATTTTGGTATCGTTTTCATAAACTGGGGGATGACTACTGAAGTACTGACATGAAGCTTAAGGAATAAATATTGTACCACAAACATAAATAAAAAATAAATAAAAATGACCTATTATATTAAATGTTATCGATAATATCAAGTTGAAATAGGGGGTGCTGTAGTTCCACTGTGCCTATACACGAGCCACCACTGGTTAATCTATCTAAATATAGAAAAATTGTGACCTATTTGATTTTTAATGTCATTTCCGAGATCTACAAACTTAAATGAACTAATAACAGTGAAATAATTCTGGAAGTAAAAATCATGTTGAGTACAAATATCATTTTAGGATTTATAACGTAGTATTATGACTATTAATACACACAAAAACCAAAACAAGCTTATTACTGGGATTAATTACTTAATTTATGGATTATGTCAGGCATCACCCTCGCTACTCTTAGTTTTAATATGCTTATTTAATGCATTGACCTACTTTTGAAATAACTTGATCATATTAACACACACCAATTAAGTTTATCTTAACCCTAAAACTAATAAAATACCCAAACTCCCATGATTTTTTTAAAATTTAAAAGTGACAATTGGTCACATGAATCGAACACGGAATCTTTTTGCTTGCCACGCCAATGCTCACACAACTAAGTTATTCGGGAGTCTTCCCACGTACCATTTCAAGAGCTATTCTTCACTCATATTTTAAGGACAGAGTCTGTGATTGATTTGTGTAAATTGTCAGATACGTATGTATGATAGATTAAGATCATGACCTATCAGATAACGCAGCCATCTAAGATTCGATAGAAATGTAGGATGTAAATAACAATAACTCTAATTTTATAACAGCGCATATCCTGAAGGATTAAATAGCCAAGCCATTCATTGCTGTGAAAAGGGATTCCTGTTTCAGGTAAATATATTATTTTAGATTGGTTTTAGAGTCAAACACAAGGTCCAGATTTGACAGAGCTAGAGGGTTCAACCAAACACGTTTGGTCATTTAGCCTATTTTATAAAACACTTCCTGGCATTTTATATCTTCCTATTCATGAAGTACATTCCAAAAGATTATTTAGATAGGAAGGGTTTTATTGTGTGATATTCTTCATATATGCTCACTGGTGTAAGTTTCGGAGCGAGTACAATCATACTTTTAGCTCATCTTATAATCTTTATTTGGAAAGCCCTAACTTTTCATATAGCTAAAAGTTCTAAACTTTCCAGAGAAACTTTTTGTTGAGACTCAATTTGTTTTACTGACTTCCATGTTGGTGAGAAAACCATCCACCCTTCTCTACCACTACAAGACAACATCATTCCAGGCATTCTTCCAGGACCTGGGGAGGGGGAACCAAACATTTCTTGTTTTGCAGGATCGTTACTACCCAAAGTTTATTCAAAGAGAACTTGAAGAATTTGACTGGAAATTTAAATCTTAAATGTGTATACATCTAATTACCAATGTTTTTACACGGCCTAAATGTTTAACCAGTATTTTAACAGTGTGATCTCATGCCGGTGCCATCATATTAACTTAAACTATTTAATTTAAACGAGGCAAAAATATGAGTTTTGAAGACATCCTTCGGTAAAGAGGAAAGAAAAATATTTTGGTATAGTGCCTTCCAAAGAGTCCTATCTGAAATAGATTTTATTTTCAGAACTAAAGAACGTATTTGACTGATGATCTATCTGGTTGATAATTGATTTGTTACAGCCTTAAGATATTGAGAAACTAAATTTGAAAATTTACCTTGTTGGTCTAGGGGTAAAGCTCTCGCATCAGGATCCAATGTTCATGGGTTCAAAACCTAACCTAGGTCAAAAGGATTTTTACTGCGAAATAAAAATCCTTAACACAACTTCATGTGGAGTTGAAGTAAAAACGACAGCAACATGTCCTTTTTGGCATGTAAAAGAACCCCGGAATGTATGTGAATATACCTCTTTCAGCAAAATTGGTAGGGCCTTTCGAGTTCATTCATATAAATTCAGCGTGGAAGGCAAAGAGGAATCACACAACCTTCTGAGATCCCCCAGTAAATGGGACTTGTACCAGATGGTGCAGGCAGCACTATCCGAGGGACGCGAGTGAATTATGGGTAAATATAAATCGTATCAAGCCAACCATAAGGTTGTTGACTTACAAAGAAGAGTATTTTCCAAATAATTGATTGTAAATATAATTGACAGGCCAAAACACAAAGCTTCTACGTCTTCTTCTCCGGCTAACTCCATGAAATAATAAAACTAAAATATATAAATATTACTTTCGTCTAGTATTTATTATGATATATTGCTCTCTACGTATCCGAAATATCTTAACTAGAGATTTTATAAAATATTATTTGCAATCTCTTAATAAATGAAGCTAGACTTAAATACATTGCTCTCTCTCTCTCTCTCTCTCTATATATATATATATATATATATATATATATATATATATATATGAAATTAAATTTATAGATTAAACAGTTGCTTAATTGGTAGATGTCAAAGCTAAATTACAAGTCAAAATGTATAATTTAAATATACTTCTGGTGAAAAAACGTTTCGTCAAATATGAAGATTTATATAAAATTATTAATGCATCATCAACTAGGCCATAAACGAGACGATGAAAAGTCTAAAATATAAAATGTTAACACAAAAACTTTTTTAAGATATAATATAATCTGGTACAAAACCATTTTTTAAGTCCAAATATGTTGGGAAATAAAATAATAAAATTTGAGGTTAACATTTGCCAAAAAAAATAAATGAAGTAATTAAGTGATGTGGAATAATCTATGTTTTATCTGTTTCCTTGTCCCATTACTTCCTTTTTAATATCCAGCACTGGAAATACGCTGGATTACTTCATTCCGACATATTTCGGTGCTATGGTACCATAGCCATGGTTACTTCAAACGAAATCAAAGAAGCATGAAGATAAATTAAGACTTAAAGTTATAAAAGAAGTCTTGTGAATTAATGTTAAACGGTTATAAAATAGTAAAGAGAAAATTACTAAACAAATAAACTTACTTAGTCGTTGTGAGAAACACGATGTGTTATTATGACGGCAAGATGTTAACTAAATAAGTTGTGGTCAAAGAGAAAAGAACAGATTAGAAAAAACTAGGGTGATGAATGTACTTGTTTATCAGCTGTTTCATTTTCCAGTTTTATAATTTGGCCTTCGTGTCACTAAAAGTGATGAGGCCACTAGCAAATTCATATCAGGTTAAATCACATATATGTGTGGACCTCAGAAGTTTAACTGTTTTAGCTCACATCGTCTTGTTTCCACTGAGATCTTTTATTTGCATTTCTGATTATTTGTTTTAGTAATTCAAGCACATGGGAGGGAGAGAATTAGAAAGATTAAGAAAATGCTTATATACTAGCTTAGAAAATCTTAAAATATAACATATTTATTAGCCAAATTCAATATATTTCATCCTCATAATAAGATAATTTGGCCTCACTGTCTCCATTTTTAACTTTACAGGGGAACAATGATTTTATTTAATGGTTTACAACCAGCACATAAAAAACCTCTAGCAGGCCATTAACAAATAGGCTACTTCCCCCGTCTACCGAGCTATGCTGGTTTCTTATATTGGAAGCGTGGCCTTGAACAAGAGTTTTTTTTTCCTTGAAGAGAAATCGTCCAGGCCTGATTTGCTATCGGTGCAGCCTCCCTGGAGACCCACGGAATTGTAATTGAGTCACGCTAGGAAATCCGGGACGATAATTAGCTTTAAGACAGTCAATANACAACAAAAAGTAAAATCTCGGTTTTGATACAGATCACGGAGGGGGGGGGGGGGAGGATTGGAGGGGACTTAATCACTACCTCCAGGCACACAAAGTTTGTGTTTTTAAGGAATAAATGATGTAGAGACGTTATTCTTAACATAATAGACCCTATTCCGTATCTCAATCTTAACCAAAATTATATTATTATTATTATTATTATTAGCATCGCGTCTTACTACCCGTTCGGGTTGTACGCAATTACGCTAATGTGTAATGGTAGGGTGATTGTGAGATGAAATGGAGGACCTACAGTTTAACATGGAATCCGAACCACGGTGGAGGCCTGGTATTCCCCACATTCACAAGATGTCTTGTCAGAGGTGAAGGAAGGTTTTGGTAATCAGCTAAATCTGTGCCGGGACCGAGGATTGAACCCCGGCCGCCAGCACAGAAGTCTGACACCTTACCCCTAGAACGCCAGGTAACCTACCCTAAATTATAAAATTTATTTCAAATTTCATGTTAAATAATAACCTCATCATAAAACGATGATAGAATATGTAGCTACCTAGTGTCTGAATACAAGGATATAGAATCAAGCACCCACGATTGAGTTACACACTCGCATTAATAACTATCAGGAGTACGTTGAGCCAGTCTGGATACTAACAAGGGACGTCTGGTGAGAATAAGTCACGTGGGAATATGACCCCAAAAGTAACGTCTCCTCACCAATACACTTGTCCAGGACATGGGATCTTAATTTAGTCACATACACAATGTGAACCTGGTCTGGACACTTCTTGTTATGGTAGTCTCGTTTCTTCGCGTTGTCTGCATCATAAGTTGTATCATTCGTGAACATTACGTTTACCTCGCAGCGATGAACGACTGGTATAAAAGGTTACACTTGTAATGAAATAGAATTTCACTTGATAATCATTATAATCAAAACTTTCCACCCCTCGTATATTTTAAATTAATAAATATTTTCAAAATTTAAAACTCAAAGCATCCATATGTGTTAGGAATTCTTCTCACAGTTGGGTGACTAAAGATATTTTTTTTATTGTTGACAATTAAATTTCACGTTCGCAGTTATTCCACCCGTTTCAAACACTTCTGAAACATGGCTGAAATACATGTTTTTGTCTTTCTCTTTTTAGATCCATCTCATTCTCTCATTTCTCGAAGAATATACTATTGTGTAACGTAAAAAAAAAAAAATGTTCTGAAACAATTTCCTTTGAAAGATATACGTAGAAAGAAGACTTATCTACACAGTCGTACCACAGCATTATACAGGAAAGATCCGCGTCAAAAAAACTTCTCTATTTTCAAAAATAAAAATAGTTCGAGTATAAAGAAACAGTCATTGAGCAACCGTACCGGGATATATTTATTAATATACTAAATAAAGAATATTAAATTGATAAAAAGCAAGTTCTCATAGACAGTAAGAACCCAGCCCTTACTAACATTAACAAGTCGGAGCACAAGACTCCAACCTCCGAGAGTCCCCCCTTCACCACCTTCACACAACAAGAAAACTATTTAAAGTGGAACTTGTCTTCAACAACGAGGGGCTTCCCCAGCGAACAGAAGAACGTCACAGACTCACATTTTCTTGTCAAAGAAGAGATGTTGGGGTCAAATAAACTGGCTGTGCGAAATATGAGAAGGCTTAAATCTCGTATATTTCCTTTGATTTTATTATTGTCTTCTAACAATTATTCCTGTTCATATCTTAAACACCCTCCTCCCCTTTCAAACCTATCATTAACCCCATTTGTCCCACGTTTCGCTATATGTCAAGGTTGTTCGCATATTTACACTAATGAGATATGTGTAAGGAAGGTAGAATTTGGAGTAAAAATAATATAATTTGAATGAAGTGAGTGTGGAAAATATATACTAAAATACCATATTCACCCTGGAGTTTAACCTCAACCTCTAGGTCACTGGTGACCTAGTATATTGTGAGTTGTGAGAGTGAATGGGAACTAGATATGTTATTACTTGATTTATCGAAAAACACCGTGAGAAAACGTCTCCGATACAACACTTCCTAATGTAAGAGAAAAAACTAAACGTATTTACCATTTAACTAACTGCTGGTAGTCCAATTGAACTGAACCAGAGACTATTTAACAGAGAGGCAAAATCTCTTCCAAATGAGGTTGGGTGTAGAATTGAATATTAAGTAGAACTTCTGTACCTGGATAAGAACTCAGACCTTTAGAAACATTAGGTAAGGCCAGAAGAACACCAACACGTTACTCAGACAAGGTTACTATGTACCGTTGAAGAGTTCCCAAGGCGCTAGTAACTCTATTTGCATGTAACCACATTCAAAACTATGGTTAAAATTTAAAAAATAGTGGTATGACAGAAAATCTAACCTCTTAGCTATACTTATAGCACATGTGTTTCCAGAGTATTTGATCATGAGAGCCATTCCTGACTCAGACAAAAAAATATTTTTATCAAAATGGGAGCTTCCACTGTCAATTTGATCAAATGCCGACTATAATACTTGGTGTGGTGTCAGTTTTATACTTCATTTAGTGTGTAATTTCGGTTCTACTATGATAAATTTAAAAGATGGACCACCAATTCATCGCTTGTTTCCTATTTAAGAATGTCACACTCTTCTAGCTTTGGAGAGCTCTGACTACAAAATCTTCGACGTTGTATCCCTCCGAGTACCCTCCTAGCGCTCTGTCCGACCAATAGAACTAAAGGGCCGTTCATATCATGTGCCATTTACATCGAACTTTAGAATATTCTTCCACCTTTCTCCTAAAACTACTAGTACAATTAACAGTAATCTCGTCGGTGACCTGGCGGTCTAGGGGTAAGGTGTCAGACTTCTATGCTAGCGGCCGGGGTTCAATCCTCGATCCCGGCACAGATTTATCTGATTACCAAACCCTTCCTTCACCTCTGACAAGACATTTTGTGAATGTGGGGAATGCCAGGCCTCCACCGTGGTTCGGATTCCACGTTAAACTGTAGGTCCTCCATTTCATCTCACAATCACCCTACCATTACACATTAGCTTAAGTGCGTGTAACCAAAACGGGTAGTAAGACGCGGTGCTAATAATAATAATAATAATAATAATAATGATAATAATAATAATAATAATAATAACAGTAATCTCCAACTAAAAAGAAATATTCCTACTGCTGGTCAGAACATATCCCATTCACTATTACAGTAAACCTCACTTAGTGTAACAAACATGTTGAAGAATAATATAACATCATTTAAACTGAAATGGCGCACATACGGTACGAAGTGTCAGATTCGCAATAGAATAGGTTGAGAATGATGGGATCCTTTGTCTCGAATCTAAGCTGGGTTTAATGGTGCTAGTATTCTGCACTTAATTACTAAAATGATTTTTCCAGACCCCTTTCACCGTAATGTTGGCGAACTTTCTTGATGATACCTTTCTTATTCCTAATAAACTTGGTGTTAAAAGTATAAATATACATTTTTTGATCTGGACACTGTGAAACTCTATACTCTTTCTTTTCTGCTTCTCTTTCTGCTTCATACTTATATTTAATATATTGTCGTTAGAGTATTGCTATTGACTGTGTATGTTTGTACCATTAGCTTTCATTTACGATACACAGTTATTGGAATATTAATTATAGTGATATTTTGGTGCATTCAGTCTTACTACCTGTCTGGTTTATTCGTATGCTAACACTGACATGGTTGATAAAGGTAAATTACAATTTAAAGGATAACACTACTAATTTGCGTGAAGAAAGAGTGAACGGTCATTAAGGTAAAACATCCCCAGTGAACTCTACACAGGATTTGAACCCTGACCTCTCATTTATATTCAAACAATAACACACAAGTTTAATGTCTTAAGCTTCATGCTTGGCACTATGGGTAACTATAATAACTCAAATATATTGCTTAAGTATTGCCAGAGCTATTTGGTGGCAATAATCCGACTAGCTTCAATATTCTGATTTCTACTTTTTAATATGTCAGAAAAAAATTGAGAAGATTTATGCATATCGTAAATTGGCATCCGCCTGGAGGGAAATAAAGAAACCACATCGTTGAATAAACCAACATATCGCACCCTTCAAATATCCAAACTCCAGCCTTCCTTGTTAAAGTTCCCCACTCTTCAGTAACCCTACTAACAGATACAAAATATCCCTTTGGTTGAAAAAGTAATCTTTAGGTGGTTGAGACATATTTTATTCCATTTGTTATATTGGTATTACTTTTTCCAATATATAACTGATTGCCTTTTGAAACCTTACAATACAAGAAGTACTACCCTCTCTTAGCCGAGCACTTTATAATTGCCCTTACTTTATCAAATTGCTATACAGGTCGTGGTGAAATGAAATAATGATGGAGAGGGACATTGAAAGTCTGGTACAATAGGAGTGATGGTACTCGTTCCTTTTTACCGACCAAATGCGTGTCGAAGTGGAGTTTTCAAACTCGGCGAGCAGCACTGAAGCTCTTCCTTCAAAAGTGTCTTGTCACCTATTGTACCGACACGTCGAGTCGGTGTCGTCCATTGTTTCACCCAACTTTGTTACACACACTCACTCACAACTTACACACTCACAATTTCACCGGGAAGGAAGAGATTGACAAAATTACACACTCTCGACAAAGTTCTAGTCTTATTTATTAGTGGTAATTAGTACTCGCTGAAATCACCATTCACCATATAGTCATCCCCATCAGTAGTTACGTGCTATGATGGATTTCCCTTGACAGGCTTTAAATCCCTTTTGAATGTTTAAAAGGTGGTTATTACTGTGTGTTTTCCCACTCTCCCTTGACGAAAATTCAGGACCATTTCATCCACAATTATATATGTATCGTCCCTATTCAATTAGCGTGGTTAATGGACTCGTCCAACCCGAACGGATACTAAGACGAAGCGATGGATTCAAAGATAAATAGCCAAATAATTAAATAGACACCCAATCTCTTGTAAATCCTAGCCATTACCATTATTACTATAATAGTGATATGGAGGTCTAAGGCCAGTATTCAGGAACAAAGTTGAATGGGCCAGTAGTGTAGACTGAGTTCTTAGTGTCACAGTAGTGTGAGTTAATTATTAGTGATGAAGCAATTGGAGTGGACCAATAGTGCCAAAGTAGCCACTGTCGTCCCATTCAGCTTCAATGTTGGGCACCAATCGTAGTGTCCTTGCTAAACCAAATAATTGATCTTCTTGGTTACATTTGTTTAAGGGTAGCTTACTCCCAAATATTTTTTTTAAATTTAAATATCTTAAAAATATTGTTAATGATTTGGTTCAAAATTGGTACCTGGTAATTTATTTAAAATATAAAAAACAAAATTCTATAAATGTCTACATACATAATTAATTATATATTTTAATAACTAAGAAATTGATTTCAATAAGTTGTTCAGACTTTAAACAGGTTTTACAGCTAATCATATCTTAAATTAGTAAAATGGGAGAGATTATAATATTTTAAATGTGACATCTTAGAAATTTCAAAAATATTCATTAAAAGGTTAAGTTGTTAAAACTAAAATGGTTTTACAAATATGTAAGGATTAAAACACCATCTTAAAATCAAATTTTTGAGAAATTGGATAAAAACATTAAAGTGAACCGACAGTAAACATAATAAATATATATAAAAAAAGAATTAGTTAAAAATTTGAAGGTTAATTATTAAAACTACAGTTGATATTATGTAAATAATTAATTTAAAATATAAACTTTTAAAAAAATAACCATTTCCTTAGTATTTGTTAGTCCCATGCCCTTCAGGTATACGTAGAAACAAATAATCGAGAATTTAAATAAGAATTCAACATGTTTCAGTGCTTACACCAAATTAAGGAATCTTAAAACATGTACGGATGGATTATGAATGATAATCTTTTGTTTCCTTTAAAAGTTTTTTTTTATAAAAATGTAAGGCCACATCATTTTCAACAACAAAGTATTTTAATATTTGATATGCATCAACCTTGATTCCTACAATAAACTATAGATTAATATTCATACTCCATTATTTAAGTTTCCTGAGATGGTGTTATTACCGAAACATGTTGATTTATTTCGATATTTGTTAATGTTTCAAATACCCCCCGAAACCTAAAAAGAGTAAACATATTTAATTACTATTGCTAGCAAATAAAATACATTTCTCCACATAATATTATCGCATCAGCAACACTCTCTTGTCTTAGACGCGTGTTAACTTCCTTGTTAACCTTGAGGAGATCTTCGTTTATCCCTAATAACGCTGCAACTTGATATACAAAATCTTGCTTCTACTCATCAGCCGCAAGGATTTCACTAAAGTAAGGGACAATAATATAGAATTGTAATATTTGTATTAATTAGGTATTGGAAAATGTAAATAAACAAAATATTATATGAGTAAAAAATCCTATTATAAAAAATATTGTAATTAATAAACCCGTCTTTATTATTAATATGTATTATAAATTAAAAGAGCAGTTGATAAAGGACAACATATTTTTATTGAAAATATTACATTTATTATAATTAAACCTTTAAGGGGTAAGGGGCCATAGAGGAGAATGAAACTCAGAAGTGGACCACAATCAAAGAGCATATCGTGGGAGAATAACTAAATCTGCCACGGAAGATGAATTGTTTCACCAAAAGACCACCAGGAGCAGCTCTAGTCTCTCACCTGGGGAACTGTTTAATATTTTTTATTTTCTTAAATAGAGTTTTTTACTTTAAAATGTAATTATAATAATAATAATAATGATGAAGGGCTTTTAATGTTTTAAGTTTTAATATTCTTACCAACGTTATTCTTTTTACTAAATGTTACGAGCGTTGTATCGAGGAGTTTTGGGTGAGATCACGATGTTCTAGTAGTTTCCAGTGCGTTCATAGAGTTGTTATAACATGAATGATACCACGACTATTTAATGTGCATTGAGTGTGGTCAGTTATGTTGACATTAATGTCTGTTTATTTAATTAAGATCTCTCTCGTTCTGTAACTGAATACATTTTGTAATTAGATTTGTTATATTTAAGATATATTAAAGAAACGTTTGGCCCTTATACATGCAAATTTATAGGTACCTAGGTTAGTGAGTATTGTTGTGAAAAGATTTGTTATGTTTAAGATATATAAATAACTTTTCGCCATTTATAAACATAGGCCTAAATTATTAAGTTGTTAGCGAATATGGTGTCTATGACTATATAGATAGAGGAAGATAATACCAGACTTAAATTCGGGGGCTCTACTAAAAATATGTTTAAGAATGGTGTATTAAATTATTCAGGAAGTGAAAAGTCGCCTAAAACCCGGTATATTCTTGAGTTCAGAGATATAAACACCAATATCTAAGAACTTGTTTTGGAACGTCGTAAGTGTATTTGATTCAGTGAATCTGCCTACCACAAAATCAACAGTTTCAGTAAGCAGGTGACCTGACGGTCTAGGGGTAAGGTGTCAGACTTCTGTGCTGGCGGTCGGGGTTCAATCCTCGGTCCCGGCACAGATTTATCTGATTACC